>BHFT01066937.1:0-16995 GCA_004320025.1 Laticauda laticaudata | reverse complement strand
AGACACGTGAATAAAACCTTGTTTTCCTTGGATCAACGAATCTTTTGGTGGTTTTTTAATCTGCTTCCACCTCACAGCTATGGGAAGGAAATGTCTTTGTCTCTTTAATCTTTGCCATAAATTAATTACTATAGTGCACTGTTCACAAGGTTGTCTTTGAAGACAATATGGAGTCTATCACTAGTGCAGAATTTAGCTGCCCCAAAGTTAAGCGAAAGATGGGAGATCTAAATGTGACTAAGTGGTACACTGTTTGCTGAGGAGTCCAGTTTACTCAGACTCTGTTTACTCAGTCCAATTTAAGGTTCTGACTGTAGTTTATAAATCATAATGGACTAGGAATAAAATACTTAAAAGACAACTTCTCTAATACCTTCAGAATGAATTACACTCAGAGCAGTTAAACTGCCAATGCAATTGCGGCAATGTGTGGCTTGATGTTTTCCAAATCCCAAAGAAAATGTTCATTAATGTGCTTTAAAAATGTTTTTCAACCTACTGATTATAATTCTAATGATACTTAAATTATATATTTCCTACTTTAGTGAAGTGAAACAGTCTTCAGGAATTAGTTTAGGTTCTTCTTTTTTAGCTGTTCAGAAATTATTTCAAATGGAGCAGTTCAGGAGAGAATTGAGAAATAATTGCAATTATATAGTTTTCTTGAGTATTTTAATTGCTAACATGTTGATATATTTTATCAACATGTTACTCTTTTATTTATATGCATATACATACATACACACATATATATGAGAAAAATATGAACTATATATTTGGGCATAAGACAGAAAGAATGAAACATGAATCACTTGTACTTCTTTCTGAGACCATTCCATAATATCCAGAGACATATTAAATATGAGTTTAATTCTGTTTTTTAAATTGCTGTTTTGAGTAATGAATATTTATGTATTAAATTCAAGAAAAGAAAATAACAAAACAGTATGAACCAAATATTTAGTAAGAAAAATATCAAAATGACACTTACACTATCTAACATTTGCAGTTTATGTGTCCCTCTCTTTCTTTGTCTTTGGATCACAACATGATACATAATTTCCTTAGAGGTTTTCAACCAGTCATGATAATAAATTTTGAGATTATACAGTATATGATATGCATAATACATCTCTAGGGAAAAACAATGCTATTATGCTTCAGGCTATATTGCTATTACAATATTTTGAGGTAAACTTTGTTTCTCAGCATTATTATTTTGATTACTTTGTGCCCTTAAGATATCTTTAGAACTATTACATCAATCAATTATCCCTATTTGTCTTGCCTAAGAACATGTATATAAGCCTCTAAAAGGCGGGAAACTGTTTTGCTTTTATTTTTCTAAAGCCTAGTTAATTGTGAGGATTTTGAAAACAGAAGTGAGTGAACTGTCTTCCAACCATGATGAAAATCCATGCGTACCCAATTATTTGTACACTAGTGTTGATCGGACCAAAAAATTGTATAACTTAATTTAATATTTCCCCCCAGGGTTGCTTATTCTAGGGAATTTAATTTAATGCAGCATGTAACTATTTTCTGTTTTCCATTTAAATGCCAGAACAAAAACTGCTCATTGATTTAATGAAGTATATCATTTATTATATAGATATACAGAGAAAATAAAACAGTTGGGTTTTTCCACCTCTGAACCATTCTTTGTATACTGTACAAATGTCTAGAAAACAAAATGGATAAGTGTGTATGTTAATAGTTCTCATTAGTTTAACAGGATATTTCTGACAATGAAGCTAATATAATTTTTAAATTTTTTATAAATATTTATTTTTGTAAATTACCAGTGTAGATTAAAATTACATAGAATCAGCTATTCCTGTTTCTTGTAATGAGGCATGATATTTCAAGCTTTTATACCTATAGTTTCCTGTAACTGAAGTACATTGTTGGAACATTCATAAAATAGCCAGGGTATACAAGTAAGTGTGATGTCACTTAAACTCTCTACCCCAAATTCAGTACTCAGAGACAAAGTCCATTCAAGTAAGAATTTATTAGAGAAGTCATACTGGCACCTCTGAGGAAACCCAAATCTGAATTCCCACATTTCTCTCCCTCGACACTAAAACTCACACTCTGCCCCATTTAGTGACTCTCAGGTCACCTTGGCCAATCAGTCTCCTGTTTCAATTGCTACCAAATTTCAGTCACTCCCCTCCAAACTCCAGTGACTCGAACTTGAGCTCTAGCGAAAGAATGTTGTTGTGGCTTTTCACTACTCTCCTGTTCCCACAGAATGCCCATCCCCCATTGTGGCAGCCCTAAATCTGAATCAAGATGGACCCGGGGCTGACATATGCCTTGGATCAGTTCTTGCATAATATATGGAATTTAAATGTGCTTGTCAGTTGGTGAACTGTTATGAACTTTGCTCAAGGTAAATTTGCAACATTCACCATCATCTTCACTTTCTTCAAATCCATGTTTCTCTCAGTCTCTTCAAGATGTTTGTCCTAACAAGTCTGTGTGTAATCTTTCTACAATTGTTTTGTTTTTATATAAGCTCATATTTTAATTTCAGTCTTCTGCCAATGGACCCACAAGGTGTCACCTCTTCTGTCTCCTATAAACAAACTAAGGAAAAAAGACAATAAATAAAACTGGCCATCAATCTGAAAGCTGGATATACACTTTAAAATATTAATTCTATTCAATTGTTTTCTCATCTCTGGGGAAAATTGATGTATTTTCTCAATGAGATAGTAAAATAACTTTAACACTTTTGATGTATGCTGCAATTCACCACATCAAGGGTTCATCTTTTTTCAAAAATAGTATATAATTTATATGCAGATACCATTTTAGAATCAGCAAAGAAAAGAGAACGATAATAGGATACCGTTAAATATGATATGAAGCAAAGTTGCTTGTTATCCCTGTGATTGTTTATAACATATCAGTTTTGTAAATACATACTTTGTACCCTTGCATAGCATTATCACCTTTGTAACCTGGCAGCAAACAGCTCTCTATTTTGGTAAGTGCTAATGATGATCGTTTTATTTTACCAAAATAGTTTCGATTGAGAAAACTCTGAGAAATTTTAGATTCCTTTTGCACAGAAAGTCAGTTGAACATGAACCATATTTAAAGTAAGGGTGCCAGTTAGATGTGGATGACTCATTAACAGACAAACAGTAGGGTAAGTAGTATTTATGTCTGATAATACTTTCCCATGCCTCAGACATATGGAGTGTGCAATTATTAAATGCAGTGAATAATGCTGAAAACACTGCTTCTGTCACCTTGAGATTTCATTGCATAGTTGGTGAGTTCCATATTCCTTCAGTGCTGCAGGTACAATATTTAATGCCAAAGATGTACTTCTTTTGCTGTTTATCTATTGTCTTTATGTGAGATGGTAGATGCTGTCAAAAATTTGTTCCCAACATTTATTGCTGAAAAGTTTGTCTCAAATGTGGGGCAGGCCTGGCTTCTGTTGAAGCTTGGACCTGGGTTATTACATTTGGTGATCTTAAATTTGTAAGGAAGCAACAATATGTTGGCTTGATTCTCTTTGTTTAACCTGATGGCTTCAAATAATGAGTACATTGGCATTAAATAAGATTCACCTTTGCTAAATCCCAAAGACAACAACCAGAGAAGAAGCTAAATCTTACCAATGTACAGTGCTCATTACTTATATTTTGGGTTTTCTAACTTCTGGCTTTAACGTAGGCTTCAGTAGGTTCTGGCTATAGATTAATAGAGTGATGGGGCTTCACCCTGAATGAGCTCCAGCTGTTCTCTTTTAATCTTTAGTTGCTGAATCCCAGAAGTTAAGAATTCTCATTTGCAAGCTTAGATCCAATATCAATAAAAGACTGCATCTTCTCTTGCCAATGTAGATTTTTTTTTTGGCTATATAATTTTAATATTCTTCTGATTACAGTGCCAATAGATCTATTCTAAATAGCCTTTCTGGTAGCCTAGTTGGTAGCCTTTCTACCAACTGATTCCGTGGGGCACAATGACAATTTGTAAGGTTCCCCCCCCCATTATGTCCACAATGCATATGAAGTTAAGTTTCTTGTGCTTTAATTAATGATGCTCAGTACTGAATGCACTCTCCTGATTGCCGCAATTCTTATTCCTTTCTTTTAAATTTAAATTTTGTTGTTTTTATTTTATTTGGTAGGACATCTTAAACTGTGTTGAAATTATGTCAAAGAAAAACTAGCTTGGACCCTTCAATTACAGCATGACATGTTAGCATAGTATATTTCATGAAAGCAATTTGGTTAGAGCACTCTTAATGAATGCCAGAGTCAGTGGATAATTTAATGTCCAATTGTCATTGACTGCTTTCAGCCAGGTCAAAAATCTTGGACTATAGTCTATAGTCTAACACTTCTTGGAAGAATGGCCATGATTCCTTCTGTCATCAGAAAAAGCACAACATAAATAGAGTTGTTCCATCACTGTGATATAAGGCACCAAGAAAACTAAGTTAATATTTGGCCATTGCCCTCTGTCTCTGGCCCCCTTAAATAGTTATTGTGGTTTGTTTTTGTAGTTTTTGTACAATGGCATGACATGTGAACATATGAAATAGAGGAAGCATAGGATTATACTGTGCTTTGGCAATGATTATGTTAAATATTAACAGACCTTTTAACAGTTTTATTCAATTGCAATCCCAATTAAAAAAAAATATTTCAGCAATAAATTTAAAGGGTATGACACATTGCTTTCCCCTTCCCCCTCTCTCTTTTTATAATGATGCATTTGCCACCTTCAAAACTGACTAGAATAAGGAAACTTCCGGTTTAAGCTTCTTCAGTGACAGACCGAAACCTTGTTTCTGTGAGGCTTCAATCCGTGCTCACCGCAGGAGTACCCCGAGCTGGCTGGTTTTGGGGCTAAACCACCCGTAGAGGTGGTGAAGAGGGGGGAGACTGCCTGCAGGGTTGAGGAGAGCCGCATCTCTCCGCTCTTCCTATCCCAGCTGGCCATTACTCCCTTTCCTGAAAGGCTGTTTGTAGCTGTGGTCAGAAATGGCCACCTACAAAGAGAACTTGACCGCGAAAAGAATGTGCAGGCAGGAAAGAAAAGAGGAGAGAAAAGTTTAATGGTTGACTGGGTCAAACAGCAAAGCAACAAAATAAGGTACCCTGGAATTGGAAACTGTTAAAAACAATAACTTGTTTCTAAGAAAGATTTTTAAGCTGCGAAGGAGAGAGAAAAGGGAAAAGGATTTGGTTTTCTCCTTTCCTATACTGACAGGCTAAGAGACTTAAGCAGAAATTGGAAAAAAAGCCTATTTGATATCAGTAGGCATTTAATGCTGAAAATAAAAAGTCAAAGGGATAATAAGATTTTTGGATAATTACAAGCTTTTAAAAAACAGGAAAGGAGAGAAAAGAATAAAAGGGTAGGATCTGGAAAGGAGGAGAACTGCCTGGAATTAAAAAAAGAAACTTACACAAAATCTCAGCAAGACTTTCCAAAGATACATTCTAACTGAAAATAATCGCACATACAAAACCCCAGGAAGAGAAAGTCAAAAAAAGAAATAGAAGATATAACTCGGGACTAGCTGGATTACTTGATGAATTTGTGGATTCCTTGGTTATTGTTTTTGAAAATGACTAAAAATCAATTGGGTGGTTGTTTAAAACTTTAAAATGGCTCTACTTTCAGAAGAACTGAAAATGGAACTTAAAAAGTACAAAGAAGATGCAGAAGAAGGGAAAGCTTTATTTTGGCTTTGTATTTCAGTTTTAGAAAATGGAGATTTTGAAATTATTGAGAAACAACAAGAAATTGGCTTGCAGACAAGAAGATTGTGACAAAGAAGAAGCCATCTTTACAAAGTAATTCTTTTAGATGGGGGAAAAAAAGGAAAAGGGGGGAAAGAATGGAAAGTTTAAAGACTGGGTAAACAACTCCCCCCGCCCAAAAAGAGTGAAAAATTCAGTTTTTAAAATCAGAAAGTCAACAGAAGAGGGAAATGGCAGAAGAGAGAATTGAGTAGAGAGACAGGGGTAATAAGGGGAGGGAGAAGATGAGAGGGAAGAAGAAAGGAAAAGAAGTTATAAAGGACAGAAGGCAAAATATAGAGAAAAGGGCCTATTTAGAGATAATGGGTGAACACTTTTATGGAAAAAGGGATTCTGCAAAGGTACATAAGATAGTATGGTTATATTAGAAGCAGAAATATTTTAGAAAATATGAAACAATGTATGATTAAAAATGTCTGATAAAATAGCTATTGTAATTCCAGTGTGGATTGCTTGTCAATAAAAAATGTAACAAAAGGTATATTTAATGAATTTAATGAAGCATATGTGAACAGAAATAAGGGAAAAAATAATTATGGAGATTATATGTATTCTTTAAGGAAGTATGACTCATTTAATTGAAAAAGAAGTGTTAAAAGATGTTAAGATTTTAATGATATTAATGATAGAATGACCTGAATGGAATAAGGGTTTATAATTACATATATTTTACAATCTTTTTTAAAAAAAAACATATAGTGTTAAAAAATAATATTAGTGTATAAGAAATGTACCTAAACAGAATTCGATTTTGGAAAGTTATGTATTATATAGAAGATCAATAAACTTAAGGTATGGTAATTGAAGTTTAAATAAAAGTTGACATGGATTGTAATTAAAAAATATAAAAGGTGTCATCACTCCAATTAGTAACTACAGGAACAAAAAATTGTTTAATGAGAAAATGGTAATATGAAATTAAAACAGAACAGACAAAAGTTATAAATATAATTGTTTTTGAATGAGATGAGGCTAATCAAAATAAGAATTGAGAAAATTAAACAGAGGAGAATATAGAAAATGTAAAATAGTATAAGATATGGAATAGAATACAAAAAGGAGCATGAAATTGAGTTTTGTGTAAAGAAGTTCAACCTGGGACCATGCTATTTTCATAAAAGATGTTTTATTTGTATTTTGTACATGTGAAAACCCAAATAAAGCTTTATTTAAAAAAATGAGTAGAATAAGGAAACTGGTAGAGCTACAAGAAGACTGGTACAGTCTGACAAACTGTCATGAACATTAACATATTATCCCTGTTGGGTAAGATAGAATTGTACAACTTTGCCAGTACAAAAGATGTACCAGTCTAAAAAAAGAAACTATTCTGACAGTTCTTTGGATAAGGCCAAGGAATCTTTTTGACATAGAGAACATATTTCATCTGCTTTTTGCCTGAAGAATGAAGGTCTGTGGCCAGTAGAATTGTGATACAACAAGAGGCAAGTGGGATGTCTTTGGTTATTTTTCTGTTTGGGATGGCAATCCCCTTTTCTTTTTAGAGAAATGGTGGTTGTTTCCATTTTGATCTTTAATATTCTAATAAAATGGTCAGAAATAACCTGGATTTATGATAGGGTGTATACTTTTAAAGGATGCAATACTTTACTCATTAACATATTGAAATTCTCACAAAGGTTTTGAAAATTTCATATCCATCTATTGTGGGCTCCTGATTAGGATGCTAAGATTACAAAAGGTTTTGTGGTTTTTCACTTATGTTATGCCAATAATAAGTCAACAATCCGCTCAGGCTAGAATTACTACATATTGGTGAAAAGAATAAGACTCTGTGTAATCAGAAGTGGATTTATCCTGAAGAACTGTGAGTTTTGATTTCCCCCCCTGATATTTGAAACAAATCACTAAGAGACTAAGACAGACAGACAGACAAATAAATAATGATCTCATAAACCATCACCTGATCATAGTAAGGCATGGGTATTTCAGTAACTCCAGAAGCTAAGCTGATGGTAGCTTAGCTACTGATAGATATGACCATACTGACAGGTCTTGGTGGAGAAAAATAAATGCTGTAAAATCAAAGCAACAAAATCAAACACCCAAATGGAAAAATCAGTTGGAAAGAAATATCAATCAATTACAACTCGGTACCAGCAATTTGAAGGAAAGAAATTTGAAAATAATAAGATCAAGACAATTAAAAAAATGAGAGATGTTTTAAAGAAAATCAAGGAATATAAAGATAGAATATTACATTATCAATAATTTTTGACAAAATCAGCATTTTGAACAAACTAGCTTTTGTTTTATAAAGATTTCTGGTAAATACAACAAACATAACATCAGGGATTTAACAGATATTAAAAGCAGCAAAAGCAGGCTTTGTAAGGAAAAAATTGAAACCATGGATCACATAATTAGTGATTAATACAACAAAATTATTCATATTTTTAAGCATCATGACAGATTAGTCTTTATGTTCCATTAGCATATGTGCAAAATAATTTACAATATTGAAAAAAATGATGAAAAGTATGTTTTCAAATTTATGGGATTTTTTTTCCTTAATATGCAGAATGTTATTTTTTAATATGCAAATTGATTGACATCGACAACCAAAATACTAAATGTAGCATTAAATGGAAAAAATAATTTTCATTGAAGTGGAAGTAGTCAGGGATTGAAGAATTGAAAAAAAGAATGGGAAAAAAATGATAAAATATAGAGATTTAATGATCAAATGCATAGATTATGGAAAATATCTTGCAAAAGCATCTATATAGTAATGAAGCATAAGGCAGAATAACAAGCTCATTAAGTCACTTCTTACAAGAACTAAATATTTTGGCTATGATCAACATGGATTTACTAAAAACACTCTCATATTGCTGGTCATATGCTGTATCTTAAGATATTACTTGATTATTCCCAGCTTCCTGATTGGAATTCAAATTTTCAAAGAGTACGAGTCAAATATCTTCTCTATACTGTGTTATTTCTTTATGAGTAAAAACATAATCATACAGTATGCGTGATTATTTCAGCTTAGATCAGGTCAGTTTAGAGTCCATATTGTGATACCTGGTGATATTGGCACTTATGTTCTTTAGCGCTCATGCCAATATATTCATTTTAAAAATCATATTGCAGTATTATAATGATATGCATGTGTTTGTGCTCAAAATAATACATTGGAAATTTCAGCAATATTGCAGTCAAGCACATGTCACTAGTAAGGGGGGAAAAGATCAACGTTTTTGAGTTCCTTGTCTAAACAATATATATGCTATGTCTAAAACATTGCTAGATATATTGAATTTTCTTGCAAGGTAGTAGTTAACTTTTGACCCCATGCTGTGATCTGTCCAAACACTGCAGTATTTTCTAATATAAAAGAAGATGAATTGAGCTGAGAAATATATGCTTTGAAACTTATTTTACCTTTCTTTTGTCTGAATTGATGGTAAATTTAGTATAAGTAATTGGCTTACCATTTTTTTCAGAAAGCACAATTTAGTTTAGTAGAGATATCAATGTCAGTTCTAATGCAAGGTGTTCCATCCAGAAANACTATTTATTAAACTCGCAAGGCAAAAGTATACGGAACAACAGCCCAAGCCGCAGCAGCCCTTTTTATAGCGGCTTGCCTGCGGCTTGTGGCCAATGACACTCTTTTGACTGTTCCTGCTGTTTGGCGGGCTTCCCAGATTGGTTCTTGAATAACCAATCCACGAGTGGTCTTTTCGGCCAATCAGAAAGAGGGACTTGGAACCTACCAAGTTCCATACAGAACACTAGTTAATACAATGGTGATCCACTCTGCATTTATCTTGCTCTTTTCTCCATCCCCTTGCAAAATGTAAGCATTACTAGTGTCTTCCTAATAAATTAGCACAATAATAATTGGACTAATAAATTGGACATCTGTGAGAGAAATGGCAAATACAGGTGGCATTTTTTCACTGCTCAATGATAAAGTAAAGCAAATTTCTAAATATTTGATCTTGAAAATATAACATGAACATAATTTCACATTTATATTTCATAAAAATGCCTGCTACCTTTTGTTTTGCTTGACTTATTAAAATGTTAAATTTCAGATAAGAATATTCAAGATATTAAAGGAAAACCAAAACATTTAATGTATTTATTTGTAGATGATATATTATCTAGTTATAGTTCACTTCCATATTGAATTAAATAATGAATGTTTTTTGTAAACACAGGATCTGTTTCTGTGATAAATCATACAGTTTTTTAAGATTCAAATGATAGATTGCAGTGCTCCACAATCACTTGATTACCTTTTGCAACTTTCCCTGTCCCTTTCAAGAAATATTTCACCTACCTGGAAAAAACCACCAAATCCAAAAAAAAAGTCTCCCCCATCAGTGAAGAGATCCAGCAAAGAATCATCCCCAGAGAAAAATCATCCAGATGCCCTAAATTCTATGGCCTCTCCAAGATACACAAAGAAGGAACACCACTCAGACCCATAGTCTCACCTCTAGAGAATCTTGCCAAATTTCTTGCCAAACAACTCCACCCCTACACAGAATCCATCACCTCCCATGTACAAAACTCTTTCCACTTCATAGAAACAATGAAGAAACAAAACCTACAACCCAGCGACCTACTAGTGAACTTTGATGTCATATCCCTCTTCACCCAAGTACCCATCAAAGAAGCCTTGACAGCCATCCAAAACAAATAAACCCCCCAAACACATCCTAGATCTGACCACCACTAGCCTAACCAACCACATCGCTTAATCCACAAATGGCAAAGATACAACAGATAGAAAGGAGCACCCATGGGATCTATCTCTAACTGTCATCACTAACCTGTAATGGAACACTTTGAACGCAATGCCGAGAGCAAATCCAAACATAAACCGCAACTCTTGGCTCAGATATTGTCGATGACACCTTATTGGTAAATTTGGCCACATGGGAAAGAAAAACTGGACAACTTCTCACACAACGATCCTTAACAACCTACACATGAACGGGAACATGATGGAGTAGGGTCAGGGTCAAAGTAGATGCACGCACCTCCGTCGGCGAAGCAGGACACGTATTGAATATTCAAGAAGCGACAACGGGCTGGCCAGTTGAAGATAACTTGTCGGGAGGACCGCAGAGCGAATGCATTCGGGAGAGAGCATTATAATGACTATCTTATACGCTACCGAGTGGAGATCGCAGAAACAACCAATAAGAGAGATTGCAGTAACTATATTGTCATTATATACACAAAGAAACACAAATGCGCATGCACACTAGGACAGAACGCCAGCACCATTAACCGGAAAAAACACACACCACCGCTACCTAAATGCAAAATCCACTACCCCACCTGAGCAGATCAACTCCATAGTCAAGACCCTCATCTCCAGAACCAAATGCCTAGCTGACAAAGACCACCTGGAGAATAGAACTAACACTCCTCACTAATAACTTAATTTCCAATGGATTCCAAAAGAAACACTATCACTAATCCAATCCAAAAGAGATACTCCTAAAAAACAAGACACAGACAAGAACAACAGTAATCTACACTCCTCCTACATCAAAGGCACACAGACAAAATCAGCAAAATTCTCCACAAATGCATATTAGGACAGCCTTACGGCACTGACCACAATAATACCGCGAACATCCTAAGACACCCCAAAGAAACAAGATCCATCTAGCAAAACAAGGAGTTTATGAAATACCTGCACACAATGTGCCCTAGCCACATACATTGGACAAACTAACAGGAGAATATAAAAGTGCACCATGCAGAACACAAAAACGCAGTCAGAAGAGAAGAGAAATACTTCCTTCCTCATTCCAGCCCTTAAAGCCACAGGACATGAAATTAATTTTTGAAGGAACCAAATTAATATCCAACACTGAATTACTCATGCAAGAGAATAATCAGGGAAGCTCATCGAGATAGAGAAACACTCCCATAACATGATAGACGGGATGATACCTCCCGCCTACCAGACACCTGAAGCTAGCCCTCACCAACAAATGAATCCAGCCTACAAAAACCACACCAGACCCAAAACAACATGGGAACAACCACCAATCTGCCCTCATAAGACCCAGGCCAAGCCCATTTCTATAAACGAAAGGCAACCACCATCCAGAAAACAGACCACGACTACTTCGCCAGCTGTCACAACCCCTGCTGTACGCCTCTCAAAACCAAACAAGCCGACCCACACCAAGAACACAGACCAGACCCCAACACCAAAGCCAGACTAAAACCCAGAATGCTACATCACAGCCACCTGCTCAGGACATCACATCAGAAAACTCAGAGAAATTAATACCACAAGAACTGCAGAAGTTGCAACACAGCAAATGACCTCAGGTATCACAGCACAAGACCAAGAATACCACAGCAATAAACTCACAAGGTCATCACACAAGCCCATTACCCAAAGACGTACTACAATCAGGACGGCTAGTGGTGAAACGACGATAAAAAAAACATGATTAGAAGCAGGACCCAGGATACCACAACAAAAAGGAACTCACTAGCCATCACACACACCCACTTACCACCACGCACATTAAAACATGAGAGGCTAATGGAAAAAAGATCACTAAATAAACAACACGACCCAGGAGATTATAGGCACAAGATCCAGGATATCAAAAGACCATCACACAGCCCCATTTACCAACATCAACTCCATCAACCAATCAAGAGGCAGAAGCGCAGCAACTAGCTCATCACATCACTAACTTCATCCTGCACTAGCAAACCACCAAAACCAACTTTCCAAAGAAGAACAAAACTGCACTACTTAACCTGAAAGAATACACCAGCATAATAATCTCTACCAGGAGACAAGGGCAGTGCGACAGGTTTTGAACACATCTGACTACCAAAACATTAAACACCTACTCCAAGACCCCACATACAAACCCCCTAAACACAGACCCACACCTACCTAGAAAAAAACCACCAGATCCAAAATAAAAGCCTCCCCATCAGCAAAAAAATCACCAAAGAATTATATACCCAGAGAGAAATCATCCAGATGCCCTAAGCTGTATTGGTCTCCCCAAGTACACAAAAGAAGGAACCCAACTTAGACAATAGTCAGCTCCATAGGCTCACCTCTACAAAACCTAGACCAAATTTCTCTCACCAAACAACTACAGCCCTATGCAGAATCCATCAACTCACATGTACGAAACTCATTCAGTTCATAGAGATCATAAAGAAACAAAACTTACAACCCAGCGAACCTACCTAGTGAGCTTCGATGTCATATCCCTCTTCCACCCAAGTCCTATAAAAGAAGCCTAGACAGGCAATCCAGAACATACAATCCCCCAAGCACACTCCTAGATCTTACCAACCACTGCCTATCCAATACATACTTCACCTACAATGGACAAAAATACAAAACAAATAGAAGGAGCACCCATGGATCACTCCTCTCACCCATATCGCTAACTGCTATACATGGAACACTTTGAAACACAAGCTCTAGAAAAATATGATCACAAACCCAAACTCTGCCTCAGATACGTCAATGACACCTTCATAATCTGGCCACATGGGAAAGAAAAACTGAACAACTTCCTCACACACCTCAACAGCCTACACCCCAAAATACAATTCACCATGGAAACAGAAGCTAACAATCAACTTCCCTACCTAGATATCTTAGTATAACAAAAATCCAATGGCTCCTAGGACATACCAGCTACCAAGAAGAAAACACATACAAACCGCTATCTACATGCACTCTCCAACCACACCCAGCACAGTTCAATTCCATAGCCAAGACACTCACTCCAGGAACCAAAATGCTTAGCTGATGAACAACACCCTAAAAATTGAACTACACACTCTCACTAAACATACTAACAGCCAGTGGCATTCCAAAAGAAAGATTACCCACCTAAATCCAAAAAGAACAACCCAACCAAAATCAAGACAGAGAACAAGAGAACGCAAAGCCGTCCTCCCATATATAAAAGGCCCACTACAGACAAAATCAGCAAGATCCTCCAAAAACACAGCATTAAAACAGCATTCTGCACAAACAGAAAAATATCCATCACATCCTAAGAAACCCTAAAGACAAAATCAAGTAAGAAACCAAGGAGTATACGAAATCCCTTGCACTGCCTGTCCCACCACATAAATCGGACAAACTAACAGAAGAATAAGTGCATGCATGAGAACACAAGAACTCAATCAAAAAAAGAAGAACCAACTTCTTCCCTGGTCCAACACTCTCAAAGCCGACAGACATGAGATTGACTTTAAAAATACCAGAACTATCACCAAAAACACAAATCACTTTCACACAACAGAAATAATCAGAGAAGCTAAGAAGATAGAAAAATGCCCACACAGATGAATAAACGAGATGATACTCTCCACCTACCAGCCATTTGGAACCCTCCCTCATTAACAAATGAGTACCTAACATGAAGACTGACACCAGACCCACACCCACCCACACAAGATGCTACCACCGCACCCTTCATGTAGAAAGCAGACTCACACAACACAAGAAGATGAGACATGACCATGACCAGAAGCCAATACCGCAGCTGCACACTACCCGCTTCAAACCCCTCTTGAGCCCATACATGAAGCGAACATGGTGCCCATCATGTAGATGTGGCACAATCACAAACGTGAAAGCTAAACAACAGGACCTCACAGGCTCACCCAGCACAAATCCCCCAGCAACTAGACTAACTGAAAGCACAACAAGCCTCACTGAACAGAACACAAACACGCTCCAGCCACATGCCAGCCCCACAATCAGCAAAGTCCACCCTAACATCAGAAACACGCCAACAGTCCTCCTAACCCAATGAGATACCACAGCCCTCATCCAATCAAGAACCACACCCACGCCCCACCCAAATTTCAAGTCACACAACCCCACGTAGCAGTTAAAAGGAAGAAGCACCTGCAAGCTCACAAATTACTCCCGAGAAGCCACAAAGCCGAAGAACACAAGCCTCGAAGATGATGAATGAGACTCTCATTGAAGACATCACTAGATACTCTCCAATTTTATGCGGGAGTAAAGCCCGAATACCAAGTAGATAGGATCAGTATACGATATGAAGAATCCAGAAGAAGTAGTAACGATAGATAGAATAGAGAGATGAGAGAATAGAGAGATTAGAGATAGAGATAGAGAGATATGAAGGATCAAGCACTCAGCCATTATAATTCTACATTCCTTATTTACAGAAATCATATCAAAATTTAGAATGAATTCCACTGGGAGCCATCTCATATAAGGCAGGCTCTGAATCCCTCTAACCCCAAAGTGTTATAGATAGAAGAGAATATGTATTACAATAAAGCAATACAAATGAGGAAAAAGAAAGATTGCACATGAAAAGCCAATGTGTCAACATAAAAATCTTAGTTAATCTTTAAAAACAAAAATAAGTGGAATGAGGAGCAACAGAAAGGACCCTTTCAAATATATTCAAATTGAGAAAAAGAGAGAAGCACTACTTAATACAAATGATAATTTTTCAAAGCACAATAGCAGCTTATCCAATCCCTATTTTAATTCTGTTTTATTTTCTCCAACAAGAGAGTTTCTGCCCCACCAAGACTGAATCTTGAAATTGGCAAAAGCATAGAATATACTAATTTAATGAGCTCTCCAGGATAAGATAAATTTCATCTTATGGTATTGATAGAATTTATTGATCTTCAGGTTGAAACTTTATGCCTTATCCATTGAGAAATCCTGGAAAATGAATGAGACATCAGATAATTGGAGGTAACCAAATGTAGCCCTTGTCTCCAGGTTTGGGAGGGGGAAGGGGGGAATTATGGAAATTATACTTATTTTGATTTTGGTATCTGGGAGGATATTTCATGCTGATTGTATAAGTACTTGGAAAATATGCCATTATTGCCAGAGATCAACATGGAGTTCTCCTGAAAAGCTTTGCCAGATCCTTATATTTTGATGAGGTAAATTCATTAATAAATTGTGGGGAGCTACGCTAAGTATCTTAATTAGCAAGCCTGTTTATTGTGAGCTGGATAACTTGATAATTTTATGTAGATGGTTTGAAAATCAAACTTGGTGCTCATAAGTGCTTCCTCATTAACTGGAAAGGAGTATCTTATAGTATCTCACAATATTTCTGATCTTTTGGTCAGCCGTTTGTTGCTAAAATTCAATGCTGCAAGATTATGGGTGCTGCAAATAGAAGGGGCAGGCAGGCAGCACATAGATAGAGATAAAAATAATACAATAGAAATTATTTTGTGTATAAATGAATGAAATATTGGTGAAATTGAAGAGTTCTTCAAGAATGCTTCCTTTTAAGAATGAAATAGATCCTTACTTAATCAGCATGTTGGTTGTGGAATTCTAAGTCCACATATGTTAATGTCCTCAAATTTGAAAATTAATGTAATCCATCAGAGCTTTCATTAATAATACTGAGAAGCATTTTTGTTTTTAACTTTTTTTCATACAAATATGCAATAATTTTGAGCATGCCCACATGTCCATCTTGTGTTCAAGCTCATGTCCTTCACTAATAATTAAAAAAAAATAAATTTCTGAGCATCATGAGCAGGGGTGGGATTTTACNTGACCATTCAAAGTTACAATGGCACTAAAAAAAGTGACTTATGACCATTTTTCACACTTATGACTGTTGCAGCATCCCCATAGTCATGAGAGGACGGGCAAGGAGATGTGTGCCTCGATGTGAGTGATATTGAGTTGGCCACACTCAGCCAATAACATGATCACCAAGCCATGTCCACCCAGTCATATGGCCACTAAGCCACGCCCACCACCTAAGCCATGCCCACAGAACTGGTTGTTAAAAATTTTGAATCCCACCCCTGATCATGAGTCTATTTTTATTATTCCCAGGTTTATTTCTTCACATCCCTGCTGGTAATGGCAGATGAAATGCATTCACTGACAGTCCATCTGTTCAATTTATCACATTATTTTTGCTCTACCTTTTTCTTGTGCCATTGGCTTGGAAACAGTAGACAATAGCTGCAGCAGGTAGAGACCAGATGCTTTTCAACACAAAAGGGCATAAATTGTTACCTGTTTGACAGTAGGAAGTAAGAAGAATTTTTTTAATTGATCAAATTATGCTGCTTCTTGACACTATTCAGAGTTCATTTTCTGCTTGTGGGAAATCTCATTTGAGCGTTTTGGTTTTTATCTTATTTTGTTAGG
>BHFT01066932.1:0-10392 GCA_004320025.1 Laticauda laticaudata | reverse complement strand
GAACCAATCCCTTCTAGTTTTGAGTAACCAATCAGAATGCGTTATTTGGAGCCAACTATTTACATACAGAACAATTTCCTTATCTGTGGTTTGTAACAGCAGCTTAATAGGGAATGAGAAGGAATTAACATGGATTATGTTCTATTATATCGGCTGGAAAGCTGTTGTCCTCCAGTTACTTTTGATTTCAAGTTTCCTGATTATTAGCCAGCTATGGCTACCAACACTCTCCCTGGGAGTTGTTGGTAATGCAGAGAAGCAACATGATTTTCTCACTGTTATGGTATCCAATAAGTTTTCAAGCTCCTCTTACCATCCGAAACTCTCTGTCATCACTCATCAGCCTCTCTTTATGATGAAGATTTGAGACAATAATTACAAAAGCAATCCAAAATTCTAAACACAAAGCAGGCATAAGGGGCATGCATAAGTGCACCATTGTGTCTCCCGTTCTTGTCCTATTGCCCCCATTATATTTGTACCTATTTCCTGTATTCTTACTCATGTTTATACTTATATCTGTTATCCTGTAAGCGATTGACAAATCAAATCAAATCAAATCAAATCAAATCAAATCAATATATAAATAACAAAACTTGGTAAGAATGTAGGATATATTGATTCCACTTACCAACTGAATCTTGCTGAGATCTACTTTAGTCATTGAAGTTTGATATAATTCTATTCAAAGTAGAATGTAGAGGTATCACTTTGCTAGATGCATCTACTTTTACTATCATGTATTTGGGGGCGTTCCAAATTCTTTGTACAAGTTAGATACAGACCTGGCCAAATTCTCTTTAGCTCTTCTACGGTACATCTTGAACTGATACTTTTCTTCTTCCAGTTTAAGAGGAGTCTTCTGACTTTTTCATCATTTCTCCTTTGGGTGCTTTAGGAAACAACTCTCACTATATTTACCAAGGCATGAAATTATATATGAATTTAAAATGAAAAACAGAGCTTCCAAAAATTATTATTCAACCTTGAAAGGATAAATCACATCTGATTGGCAATATTGTGAATACTTTTTTTTTTCTACAAAGCATCAAGAACAAAATCTTTCCCATAATTTTCTAAACTTACTTCATTTGTGAACTTTCAAAACTGTTTCTTGAGAACATAAACATATAAACTGTTAGTACTGTAGGTTTTTTTTTACTAGAACATGTATGTATGTATGTATGTATGTATGTATGTATGTATGTATGTATGTATGTATGTATGTATTCCTTGGCTGTACAGTAATATTTCAACCTACTTTCCTCTGGTGGTTGCTTTGAAATAAATACATTTCAGAAGACATAAAAATGTAAGCCCCTGTCACACAGCATCAACCGATGGAAAGAGGATGTAAAACGGAGAGAAACACTTGCCATCCGTTGGTTAATGCGATGCATCCGTTCTCTACTCACTGCATCAGTTTTTCATACTCTCTATCTGTCCAGCATCCGTCTACTGACATTTCATCCACTAAAAAAGTTTTGAGCTGCACAAAACTTTTTGAGCGGAAAATATATACAACGCATCCGTTAGACATCCGCATTAAAATGGAATGTATCTCGGATATTTAGGATGTCTGCAGGATGTCTAGAGGATGCAGAAGGACACCTAGGGGAAAACCTACATTGCCTATAAAAAGGGGGAGAAATCACCTGGATCTCACTTTCAGTCCAGCAGCCCTGCGGTGCAGACCTCTTCAGCAGCTTGCTCTTCGCTCTTGCTCTTCCAGCATCCAGTCATTCACATGGATCATCACACACTCCTTTTGGCTAGCCGCCATCATTCCACAACAGGCGAAGCCATCTACAGGCTCTTTCACCTGTTCTATCACAAGAAAAGGAGGCGTCCAAGAAAGTGCTGGGTCCAAAGATGGATCACGAGAAAAGCCGAGTAGGACGTACAACAAGCTGATGGTGGACCTGAGGAACGAAGACGATTCGTGCATTCCAGCACTTCATGAGGATGCTGCCAGCCATGTTTGACGAAGTTGTGGAGGGCTGAGACCCGGTTGACAAGCAGAGCAACCAACTTCCGGCCAGCCTGACGCCTGGGCTCAAGTGCGCACTGACTTCTGCGCCACCTGGCCTCAAGGGACCACCTACAGGTCATGCAGTACGGCTGGAGGGTTGCCCACAACTACATCGCATTGTGGGTCAGGAAGTGGTGGCAGGCCCATCATCGAAGAATACCTAGAGGAGCTTCTCCAGTGCCCTTCACTTGAAAGAAGGTGGAAGAAAGTTGGCAGAGCAGGTAAATCAGAAGTGGAACTTCCCCCACACCCGTTGGAGCATAGATGGGAAGCACATGGGCCTGCAAAGCTCCAGCCAAATTAGGGTCCACTTAATCACAACTACAAGGGCTTCTTCAGCATTCCATCCTCTTCGCCATGGCTCGATCTGACAACAAGTTCATGTACTCGATGCTCAGGCAAGGGTCAGCTTCAGATGCCCAGGTATACAACACTCAGTGACCTCAAGGAGGGGCTGGAACGCAATCTCATCATGGGCTTCCCAGCTCCAGACCCCTGCCCAAGAACACAAGAATGTCCTACTTCATCATGGGGGATGAGCTTCTCCTCCAGACCTACCTCATGAGCCTACCTTCCGATGCCTCACTATGAAGACGAAGGATCTTCATCCATAAGGCTGTCCCAGGGCAAGGCGGATGGTGGGAAGAACGCCTTTGGCATCCTGGCCACAGGTTTCCCCAGATACTCTCTCACCACCATGCAGCATCGCGAAGCTTGCTGCCATCCTGCACAGATTCTCATGTGCACAACCGCTAACCCAGTGCTGCAGACAAGGCTCGGGAACTCCAACAAGGCAATGGGGAACTGGAGCCTGGTGAATGGAGGCAAGGGTGGAAACTGATAGATACTGGTGATGTGCAAGGCCCAACAAGAAACTCATGTGAAGGGAAGAAGGCAGCGCAAACCCTCCTGAACACTGGGTGCAACTCCCCAGCTGGAGCAGTGGAGTGGCAGACAGGATCGGTCCGAATGCAATGGAGCTTCCTTCCGCCTGTCCTTCATGCCTACTGATTGAGATTTGTGCCATTCTTTGTTGAGTGGCCCTACAATGAACAGGGCATTTATAAAGAGGTTGTGTTTATGTTGAAATGTGTGGATCAATGCATTACATTGTATTATAAAAGGGCATAGGTGTGGCACCTGGGACGGGTGGACGCATACAGTCCCACTATGCCTTGCACTGGAGGTTTATCTATCCACAGCTATTTACCATCGCCACGGGTATCCCTGCCCATAGCCATCAGGATTACCATCCCACAGTATCCGCCATCCCACAGGTACCCTGCTCCATCCCCCTGCTATCCTTACCCAATCCCACCAAGCATGCAAGGCTTACCTTTCTAAAGTTTCACCAAGACTTTATTGACTAAAGAGAACTGAAGCAAGTGGTGTGAAGCCAAAGATAAATTTTATTAATAGAACTGTAAAGCAAAATGACCGAAAGTAAAGTGTCCCAAGAAAGTAAAGTCAACAGGTAGCAACCCAGTCTCTGGCCCTCTTCTCAGCTCCTCTGAAGGCATGCCATAGTCTAGGGGTGAACGGCCAGGTGCTGTGAGGTGGCTGCCTGCTGGAGTGCTGGTCTGAGGCCGGCCATTGGGGGTGCCTGGGACCGACGACAACAGGGATGTGTGTGGAGAGCTCTCAGAGAGCTGGCTCAGTCTCGTGATGTTGAGAGCCCTTCCTCAGCCATGGGCTGGTCAGTCCAAGACCGAATGACATGATGTTACTGAGGCCGGGCTTGGCTGGTGGGCCTGGAGGAAGGAGGAGTGTAGTGGGGCTGTCTGGTCCCTGCAGGTGAGCAAGGTAAGGGTGGTCGGTGGCATCTGTGGCATGGGTTGGCCATGGGTGCGAATCAAGTGGCATCGGTGGCAACCGGTGGAACCGGTGGAACCGGCTGGCATCTGGTGGCACATGGTGGCATCCGTGGCCACAGTTGGCATACGATGAACCTGTGGGTGGAGCTGGGAAGGGCTGCCTGTGCTGCTGGAACTCCTGGTAGCCCCGTAGCCTTGGTACGTGAGGGCTGTGGAAGCCTTGGAAGGGCTGTGACATCACCTGGGGTGGAGGAGCGAGACCTGGACTGGGTGGGAGCAGGTCTTTCAGCCTGGGCCTGGAGGGTGTGCAAGAGAACCGTGGATCCCTCTTCCTTGATACCTGGTACTGTGATTCGGACATGTCCATGAGGATCTGGTTGACGTAGGTGAGGAAAGGGCTTGCGGTTTGAGGATGGTTAATGTCGGTGTGGTACAGACTGAGAGAGGAGGATCTATCGCTGCTTTTGGATGGTGGTCCCTGATCCTCCCAGCAGGGACAGTGTGGCTCTGCCCCTCCGGTCCTGGTCTCTCTGCCTGCTTTCTGTGGAGCGTGGAGCTGGGGGTGGATGGGGATTGGTCTCTGGTGGAAGTGCCTCTGCCTTGCTCCCTATGCATCAGGGGGGTCCTCCAGGCTCCGCCATGGGGAGTGTAGCTGTTGGGGGGTCTCCATCGTGGGGATGCTCCACAGATTACCTGCCTGTAACACAGGAGCTTGACTCTTGGCCAGAAGAGGACTGGCTCCTCTGTGGCTGCCTGAGATACTGGGTGTCAGAGGCTGCTCCTCGGTGGCAGATTCACCCTCAAGAAGCTGGCCTTGGCCATCCAACGTGGGTCTCCGCGGGTCCGTCAGCTTGACCGTGGCCTGGCGATTTTCTTGAGGTGCAGCTTTCCCGTACCAAGGTGGTGCATGTGCTTCCTACCAGCCGAGAGGACCTCCAAAGTGTAGCCCAGGCTCTCTGCCTTCTCTCTCCAAGCAGCCCTGCTTCCTCTTGGGTGTCTCGACAGAGCTTATCCCTTCTTGCCATAGTTTATATTCATTCCTCCTCAGCCATTGAGCACCTCATCCTCATGTTCCTCCGTTCGATGGAGTATTGCCTGCCTCTCCGTTCTCAAGAAGTATGCTCTTCCTCCCTCTGGGCAGGGCCATCTTGGGCCCTTCATCCGAGGGGGCTTTGAGGTTCTAGGGGTGCCCACCACACACCACCACCCACCACCAGCAACAACAACAGTAGCAGCAAAAGCAGGACCAGCACCAGCAGCACCAGCAGCAACGAGCACCAGCAGCACACAGCACCGCAGGACCTAGGATCAGCAGTAGCAGAGTAAGCACCAGCAACACCAGCAGGACCAGCCAGGACAGGATCAGCAGCACCAGAATAAGCAAACCCACAGGACAGCAGGACAGCAAGACCAGGAAGCACCAGCAGGGACCAGGAGCAGCACCAGCAGAGTAAGCCCCAGCAGAAGCCCAGCACCAAGGAGCAGCGCCAGCCGAAGCCAGCATCGAGAAGGGTCGCCTGAGCAGCAGAAGCCCAGCAGCAACGAGAGTCAGGGCCAGGGGGTGGATGGTGGCCCTGTCCTTCTTGCCATGGGCCTGGCAGTCAGATGGCAAACAGGCTTCCTCTTCTTCCCCATTGGTTGTTGCTGGAGCTGTGTCTGGCAGCAGGTTTTCCTCTTTAATGGTGACCTGCTTTGCGAGCTGCAATCCTTTCTTAATACTCCCGGGGCTGACGGCAATGCATCCTCCCGCATGCACTAGTGAACGCTTTGCATCTGCTAGGCATCTCTATGCATCCGCTAGGGCGTCCCGTTATGCATCCATGTCATCCGCTAGGCATCCGTCTGGCATCCTTCCTTCCGTGTCGCGTCTGCTTCGGTGTTCTCCCCAGAAGCCCTGCGCATGTGGACATCCCGCTTCCATCCGCTCCCATCCGCTAGGCTTCCGTTGACATCCGCTTAACCTCTGGTAACATCCTCTTCCCGTCGTTTCTCTTCCGTGTTGTCCGCTCTGTTTTTTATTGCATATCTTGGGGGACTTTTTGAGAGCGGATAACAATGGAATGGTTTTTTCTGCCACGGTGTCCTTTTAGCATCGGTTTTGCTCGTCCGGCAATGTGACGGCCTTTAGGATTTGATCTTAACTGTATATAATTTTTTTGGAGTAGTCTCTCCAAACTGTGGATGCTTCTCTGGATGCTATAACTTGAAAGCAATATTCAGGGGCTGTTAAGTGCCGGTCCCACTGGCGATGGATGCAAACGTATGCATAAAGGACACAGCGGACGAGCAAATTTTCGGGGGTTGGCTCCATCCGTTGTCATTCTGCTCCAAAAGTGACGAAAACTTATGTATAAACCGAATGGAAAAGAACAGAAAAGAACGGACGTTAGGTAAGTATGTAGCGGGGATGTAACGGATGATCATAGGTAGCCTAGCAGATGAAGCGGATTGGGAAAGTGGATGACCCTCTGAATGGGTTCCCAGGGGAGAATTTCGAAGCGGAACGCATAGCGGAAGGGGCGGATGCATATCAGATGAAGGGATGCATCATGGACGCCTATTTTAGGAAACAAAGGGGATGCTGCGCGGATGTAGTATCGGATGCAAAGCATTCACTGCGCATGCAGGGAGTATGATTTGTGTCATCTCCGCAGCTATAAAAGGATGGCAGCACGCATACAGTCAGCATAACAGGAAAGACTGTGCTGCAAATACATCTAGCAGGAACACCATGGTTTCGTCAGTCAGGCAAGAAGAGGAAACCTGTGCCTACTTCTTCCAGCCCCTGCCAAGAAGGCCAGACCACATCCCACCCTTGGGCACTGGACTCTGAGCTGCTGCCTCTGCTTGCTGTGGTGGACCAGTCCCAAGGCCCCTCAAAGCCCTGCTGATGAAAGGCCCTGGCTGCTCAAGCCCCTGAAGGCCCTGCTGCTCAGCCCCTGAAGCGCCTGCTGCTCAAGCCCTGAAAGGCCCTGTTGAAGCCCTGCCAGGAGGGAGGAAGAGGGCAAGGGAGCAGAAGGGAGAGAGGAACAGTACACTGTTTTCCGAGGAGCATGCAGGTTGAGGTGCTGGACTGGCTGAGGGAGAACGAGTACCTCTGGAGAAAGGGCCACGACTGTATGGCGACCACCAAAAAAAGCAGGCAGTTGGAGAGACAGGCAGATGAGCCTGGGGCTACACTGCAGAAAGTACTCCTGGGATGGTGGAAGCAATGCCCACACCTGGTATGGCAAGCTTACAATAAGAAATCCGGGCAGGCCACTTGTTCAAGCTCACTGACCGGAGATTGTATGTCATGGCCAAGTGCAGTTTTCCTAGAGGGTGAGATCCACCACCAAGGAGGCAGTCCTCTGAGACCCCTCTCCCTCAGACAGCCCACAAGACAGCCGTCCTCTTCCAGCCAGGAGCCAGCTACCCTATCCAGGCAGGTGTCTTCAGAGGGCCACGGCAGAGACCCCCCGAGAGCTTGCACTCCCATGCTGGCAGACTTGGAGGATCCCATGGAGGATGACGCCCATGCTGTCACAAATGGAGGACAGAAGCACAGCCCACAGAGGCCAACACACCCCCCACCCCAATCCCCAGCCTCCAAAGGATCAGAAGAGGCCAGACTGGAGGGCGAGGACCACAGTGTGCTGTTGGAGATAAGGACACATAGAAGACCAGATAGAACTTCTCTCTCAAGCTGTCCCAGCAACATACCATCCTCGGGACCGGAAGCCTTCATCACCTATGTGAGCCAGACAACTCAGGGACCTGCCCGGGCCCAGTACCAGGTGGATGAAGGCAGAAGATAAACAGCACTTCTGGCACAACCCTCCAGGCCCAGCTGAAGCTGCTCCTACCCAGTCCAGGTCTGGCTTCTCCACCCCAGGCGCCTGTCACAGCCCTTTACGGCCTTTCAACTGCCCCTTCAACTACCAAGGCTATGAACTACAGGACTTCCACAAGAAGAAGCAGAATTTTCCCATTTCGCCAGGCCCAGGTTCCACAGACGCCACAGACAGCAGCTCCTCACCCAGCCCTGCAGCCAGACAGCCCCACTGCACTCTTCCTTCGCTCACCACAGCCAAGGCCCATCATGGACATCTGTCATCAGTATTGGGGCCTCGACATCCAAGTCCTTTGTGAAGGGCCTCGCACCCTCATGGGACTGAGTTCCAGCTCTCGGACAGCTTCCTGAAAACACAAAACCCACCCCTGTTGTACCTCGGGGGCCAAGCACCCCCAATGGTGCTCAGACCAGCACCTCAAGCCAAGCCACCTCCACAGTCCCTGCCGCTAAACAGCTCGAGACTATGGACATGACTCAGAGTGACTGAGACATAGTGTCAGAGACTGAGTTGTACTTCTTAAGTTTTAAATTTTTTGCTGAAGACACTTTAATTACTTGTTTCATTTGCTTATTTATAAAGTCATAAGTTAAGAAAGTTAATATAGGGTTATTCTTGCTTAAGACACTTAGACACTTTACTTGGTTCATTTTGCTTAGTTTATATAAAGTCATAAAGTTTACCTAAGAAAAGTTAATGAAACGATTATCTCTGCTTAGACACTTGGTTCATTTTTTTTACTTAGGCAAAGTGTTGGTGAAAGACTGAAAAATATGGTTAAGCTTTGCCATGCTTGTGGGATAGATTAAGGATAGTTGTGGGATAGATTAAACCTCCAGTGTAAGCCATAGTGGACTGTTATGGTCCCCCATCCCGCAAGCTGCCAACATATGGACGCTTTTTTATCATAACAATTTATTCATTGATCAACACATTTTAAAATAAAAAGCCTTCATTAAATGCCCTATTCATTGTAGGACCATCAACTACATGGCACAAATCTCATCGCAGTTGTTAATGCGACAGGCTCAAGGAAGCATCATTAATCAATCTGTCATCTGCCCCAGCCTGGGGAGTTGCACCAGTGGTTTCAGGAGGTTGCGCCTGCTTCTTCCTTACGTGAGCTCTGTTGGGGCCTTGCTACATCCACAGTGTCTATCAGGGTTTCATTCCTTGCCCTCCATTTCACGCAGGCTCCATGTCCGCCATTGCCTTATTGACGGTCAGTCAAGCCTGTTTTACAACACTGGTAGCGGGTGCGCCATGAGATTGTGCAGGATTGCCAGCAACGCTTCCACGATGATCCTTACCGTCCTGGGTGATGCTGCATGGTGGTGAGCAAGTCTGGGAAACCTGTTGTGCCAGGATGCCAAAGGCATTCCTCACCACCCGACCGCCTTGCTCTGGACAGCCTGTAGTTTGAAGATCCTCTCTTTCACGGGTGAGGTTATCTTGAACGTGTACGGGCTTCAATGAGGTGGTTCTGAGGGAGAACGCGTCATCACGCCCGAGGAGTAGCGGGCACATCTTGTGCTTGTCATTGGGGGTTGGGGGTCTGGCATCTGGGAAACCCATGATGAAGTTGTGTTCAACCCATCCTTGAAGTCACTTGCATTGGTTAATACCTGGCCATCTGAAGCTGACCCTATTTGCCTGAAAGCATCGATGTAAAGATGAACTTGTAGTCAGCATCAATCCATCGGCAAAGAGGAAATGATACTGAGAAGCCTCCTTGTAATCTGTCATAAGTGGCCCTTGATTGGCTGGAGCTTTGCAGGCCCACTTGCTCCCATCTTGGCTCCAACGGTGGTGGGGGAAGTTTCCAACTTCTGATACACTGCTCTGCAACTTTCCCTTCCATCTTCTTTCAGTGGTGGGCACTTGAGGAGCTCTTTCGACGTATTCTTCAAATGATGGCCCTGCACAATTTCTGACCACTTTGCTGTGGTGTTGTGTGGCACCCTCCAGGCCTAATGCATGTTTCTGTTATATGGTTCCAGGGAAGGTGCCCATAGTCATGCACCTTCAGTCCAGGGTCCAAGGTTGGGACAGAAGTTGGTGCTAGGCTTGTTCAACTGGGTCTCTGACGTTCTCAAGTTCGTCAAACATGGCTTGGTTCGCATCCTCATGAAGTGATTGATGCTGATTGGGTCTTTCATTCCTCAGCTCCACAATCATACAGTCATACAGTCATTGTCAAACAGTCCAAACTCCATTCTTCTCACGATCCATCCTCAGGACCCACACAGCTCTTTTGGACTTCCTTCTCTCTCTCTTCTGTATAAAAAGTTGAAACAGTTTAACAGGTTTTTGGTTCTGGTGATGATGAGCGGACAGCTATCATATAGACTGTGTCATCATCCAATGGTAGAAGAACCACTTTGCTGATGCTGAAGACCAAGACACCACGGTTGCTGGACTCATCACTGAGATCCGAGATTTCTCTTTTTATAGGAAATATCGTAGTCTGCTAGGTTCCTTCTACTATACTCTGACATACTCCCAGACATCCTAAATTATGTGAGATACATCCCAGAGTACAACGTTTTGTCCATTTTAATCCTTTATATCACGAGATGCAATATGCCTTACATACTTTCTATTTCTGTGCTACTCAACGCTGTGGGCAACGTTCCGTTGTACCTTATGTTTCTCTCTTTCCATTTTCAGCTGCAGTTGGGATGTGAGTTGAGAAAATGGGTCAGAAGGATGC
>BHFT01066928.1:0-34441 GCA_004320025.1 Laticauda laticaudata | reverse complement strand
TAGCAATAGCACTTAGACTTATATACCACTTCACAGTGCTTTACAGCCCTCTCTAGGTGGTTTACAGAGTCAGCATATTGCACCCAATAATCTGATTCCTCATTGTACCCATCTCAGAAGGATCGAAGGCTCAGTGAACCTTGAGCCTGGTAGGATTTGATCTGACAAATTGCAGGCAGCTGGCTGTCAGCAGAAGTAGTTTGCAGTACTGCGCTCTAACCACCTTTCCCATATATCACTGGTTCTTTGGTAAAATAAAGTTCCCAAATGCTCAATTTATCCCATTTTCTTTTTTCTGGACTGAAAATAGATTCTGGGAAAATGTCTGGGAAACACTGGGAAAATGACTAGCACACTTCCAATGAAAGTAATAATTTATGGCAGCTTCATGGTCAGAGTGAAAACAAAAGAAAAATCTTTTGTCCACATCCTCGGTCACCCATTTCTTCATAAACCCATGGCAAAGTATCTTAAAAGCCAGTGTGCAAATGTTCCATTTTGGGAGTGCTTAAAAAATGAGCTTTCTAGCTAGCCTGAAAATCACTATTCATAAAACTAGGTGCTGGGTTGCAGCGTGTGTTGTGTTTGTTTAAACAGAAGAGTTATTCAAGAGTAACAGAATGAGCATGGCAGTAATTTTAGAGAGGAAAGGTATATGATATACTAATTCATCTTCCATTACATAAACTGCAAATTCTATTGGCTGGTTTCTGTAAACAGAAAGGCTTGCCTTGTTTCTTGTTTAATTTATTCTTGGCTCATTTCTTGTTTAATGAGAGGAAAAGCATTCACTCAGCACTGAATAATTTGATATCTGCTTTCTCTCCCTCTCTTCTCTGTGTTTATCCTGGAATAACAAAAAACTGGCTAAATAACTGAGGGAATCAGAGCCTATACTTCAGGATGGATAAATGTTTATTGATGGTTTATACATTAGCCTCCATCAAATCTGCTATATTTTCCCCAAAGATCTTAATTGTTTGCCACTCTTTAAAGTTCTAATTTTACATCCCTTCAGTTCTTCAACTGGTTTTCAACAAGCTCTCAATTTTATCAGATAATTCTGAGCCAAACTGGTTGCTTCTGTTAGACTGAACATTTCAGGGACCATTATTCTAAATAAATGTGCTGTGTCTGTGGAAATTGCAGTATTTGGGCACTTCTACAAATCTCCATCAGTCTTAGCTGCACAGTATTTTACAGTCAGCATGGTTATCATATTTCAGATACAGGTAGTCCTCAGCTTACAATAGTCCATTTAGTGACTGTTCGAACTTACAACGGCAGTGAAAAAAGTGACTTATGACAGCTTTTCACAGTTTCAATCTTTCAGTATCCCCATGGTCATGTGATCTAAATTCAGATGCTTGGCAACTGGTTCATAATTATCACCATTGCTGTGTCCCAAAGTCACATGGTCCCCTTTTGCAACCTTCTGACAAGCAAAGTGAATAGGGAAGCCAGATTCACTTAACAACCATGTTACTAGTTGAACAACCGCAGTGATTCACTTAACAATTGTGGCAGGAAAAGTCATAAAATGGGGGCAAAATTCACTTTACAAATTTCTCACTTATCAACATAAATTTTGGGCTCAATTGTGGTCCTAAGTTGAGGACTATCCGTATGCAAATGGAAGCCATATGTCTGTAGCTAGCATCGATTCACCAAGAGCTATAGAGCCACCTGATGACCTCTAGAATCAAGTCTACAGTAATGGTCTGAAATTTCACAATCCTGCTATAATTCAGTATGAAAGTAATTCATCCTGACTCACTCCAATTAAATTGAGGATATTATTCAGGAAAACAGAGCTCTATTCTTACTGGCAGAGCGGAGATTTTCCTTATATAGTGTTTTAAAGAACCTCCATCATAGAATCACAGTGTCCAGGCTTCCAGAGAGATGCAAAAACAGCTATAAGATGAAAGATAGAGTAGGATGGCATTTTTCTCTCTCTCAGAGATCCATCTTGATGCTTTCTCAGCCACTTCCTAGGGACCAGCTGCAAGATAAATCACATTTGTTAAGTCAAGGTCTGGCAGGATCCACAATCATTTTTGTTTTTCATCATTTAACTGAAACAGCTGCTTGTTCAGCCCATTTTTTCAGCATCAGCATCAGCATCAGCAAAGTTGCTCAAGATATTTTATGGGTGTCATTTAGTTGAGGCAGTAGTAGAAGTTTCCATATACCCATGTCCCCGAAATTATTTGCACTCCCAAGCGATAATGATTCCCTTAAAAAACTCATTTTTAAAAAAATGAAACATAAATTGTGGCTATTTGGGGATTGGATAAAATGAAATTTTGAGTTGAGACCAACTTGGGAGACTTCTGTATCAATCCAAGGAAGAGCAAGTAGTTTTCCCAAACCACAAAAATAGTTGGTACAGACTCTTACATACTGTGTCTCCACTTTGCAAATCACCTGATATAACTTGAGCTATATGTTGGCAATTTTTTCCCTTTGAAGTCTGACATTTATTTTCCTTAACTGCAAAGATTTCTCTACTCTCCTTATATTTGGGAGGCAAAGCTTAAGCTTGGTACCTGTTTTTAATTATTGATTCCATGTGTTCATGCAAACAGGCATAAATTACTGTTCTGACCTAGACTTCAAAAAATCACGAAACAGATTTCTTGTCCTGTCAAAACCCCTTTTTATTAAGTTAATGTGAATTCCTATAATTCACACGCAGCAAAGTCACTGCAAACAGTCATTCAAGGGTGAATTACAACTACAGACCCTATCAGGTTAGGAGAGTTGCCAGGCCAATAACTTCCAAGCACAATGCTGTACAAGAAAATACTTGGCAAGGAGTCTCTGAGTGTCACAAACAAATCTTCACACTAATTAAAGGCCCGGTCCCACTGGCCGATGGATGCAAAACATATGCATAAAGGACACAGCGGACGAGCAAAATTTTGGGGGTGGCTCCATCCGTTGTAATCTGCTCCAAAAAGTGGCGAAATTCTTGCAGCAACGGAACAGAAAGTAACGGACTGGGAAAGATGTAGCCGGGGATGTTAAACGGATGTTCATAGGAAAGCTTAGCGGGATGACAAGTGGATTAAGCGGAGACACATCAGTGGATGGACACATCCAAAAGGGGTTCCGGCGGGAGAAATTTCAAAGCGGATTCATAGCGGAAGGGCAGATGCATAGCCGATGAAGCGGATGCATCACGGAGCCTATAGGAAACAAAGGGGATGCCGCCGGATGTATATCGGATGCAAAGTGTTCACTGCACATGCGGGAGTATGAATTGTGTCAGCTCCACCTATATAAGGATGTAGCACACATGCAATCAGCATACAGGGGAAAGACATGCTGCCACATACATCTAGCAGGAACACCATGGCTCGTCAGTCAGGCAAGAAGAGAAGCCTGTGCCTACTCGTTCGCAGCCCTGGCAGAAGCCAGAACCAGCATCCACCCCGTGGCACTGACTCCAAAGCTGCTGCTGCTGTGGTGGACCAGCCCCAAGGCCTCAAGCCCCTCAAAGCCCTGCTGCTGAAGGCAATTGCTGCTCAAACCCTTGAAGCCCGCCTGCTCAAGCCCTGAAGGCCCTGCTGCTCAACCCCTGAAGGCCCTGGCTGTTCAAAGCCCTGAAGGCCCTGCTGCTCAAGCCCTGAAGGCCCTCCTGAAGCCCCTGCCAGAGGGAGGAAGAGGCAAGGGAAGGTGAAGGGAAAGAGGAAACAGTAACACTGTTACTGAGGACATGAGGATGAAGGTGCTGGAATGGCTGACGGAGAACGAGTCCCTCTGGAGAAAGGGCCACAGATGGTATCGGAACATCAAAGAAGAAGCAGATAGCTTGGAGAGACAGGCAGAAGAGCCTGGGCTACCACTTTCAGAACTACTCCTGGGATGGTGGAAGCACATGCCACACCTGTATGCAAGCTACACCTCAAGAAATCCGGCAGGCCGCTGTCAAAGCTCATTGACCGGGAGATGTACGTCATGGCCAAGTGGAGTTTCTGGAGCGTAGAGATCCTGCGACCGAGGACAGCCCTCTGACACCCTCCTCCCTCACGACATGCCTCACAAGACTGTCCTTTCCAGCCAGGAGCCAGCTAACCTGTTCCAGGCAGGGGTTTTCAGCGGGCCCACAGGCAGAGACCCGGACCGACAACTGCACTCCCGTGCCGGGCGGACTTGGAGATTCCCGTGGGGATTGAGCCCTGCTGTCAACAAATGGAGGAAGGTAGCAGCAGCCACCAAGAGCCACCACCCCCACCCCCCAGCTCCAGAAGAATGCAGGCAGAGTGGCAACAACTGGAGGGCCAGGACAAGTGTGCTGTTGGAGACTCGGACACAATTCAAGACCAGCACAGACTTCTCTGTCAGCTGCTCCCAGTGAGCATACCATTCCCGGACCGGGCCCTTCATCACCTACATGAGGCCATACCCTGAGGGACCTGCTCAAGGCCAGTACCAGGTGATGAACAGAAGAGTCAACAGCACTTCTGCGCACCAACCCTCAAGGCCAGCTGCAGCTGCTGCCATTACCAGTCCATGGTCTGTCTTCCACCCCAGGCGATGTCACAGCCGTTCACGGCTTTCAAACAGCCCTCACTACCAAGGCTACGACTACCAGGACTTCCCTACCGCAAAAAACAGCCATTCTCAGTCTAGGCACCAGGTTCAGCACACACGCCACAGACTCCGCTCCTCACCCAGCTGCAGAGACCAGACAAGCCACTCACACTCCTCCTTCTCACCCACAGCCAAGCCGTAAATGGAGAATCTGTCTTCTTCTTGTGCCTGACATCCCAGGGTACTTATGAAGGGCTCGTCAACCCTCACGGGGACTGAGTCAGCTCTCTGAGAAGCTTCCTGAACACACCATGCCCCTTTGTACCTCTGAGAGCCAAGCACCCATTAGGCGCCTCAGACCTAGCATTCAAGCCACCAGCCACCTCCACAGTCCCTGGCCCGTTTAAAACAACTGAGACCATGGACATGACTCAGAGTGACTGAGAATAGGTCAGAGACTGAGTTGTACTTCTTGCTGAAGAATTTTTTACTTGTGTTCATTTTGCTTTTTAATAAAGTCATAAAGTTTCCCTAAAGAAAGTTAATAAAGGTTATCTTTTGCTTAACCAACTTAATTTAGTTTACTTGGTTATTTGGCTTATTTAATAAAGTCATAAAGTTAAGAAAGTTAAATAAAGGTTATCTTTGCTTAAGACACTTAAGACACTGTACTTGGTTCATTTTGCTTATTAATAAAGTCATAAAGTTTACCTAAGAAGTTAAAGTTTATCTTTGCTTAAGACACTTGGTTCTTTTTTTTTTCTTAATAAAGTGTTGGTGAAAACTTTTAAAAATAGTTAACCTTTGCATGCTTGTGGGTTAGATAAGGATTGTTGTGGGACAGATAAACTCCAATGCAAGCATAGTGGGACGTGTGGCTCCACCCTCCCAGTGCACACAATATGGACCTTTTTTTATCAATTAACAATTTACTCATTGATCAACACATTTTAAAATAAACAAGAGCTCTTTATTAATGTCCTAATTCATTGTAGGACCTGAACATAACATGGCACAATTTCATCAGTTTATGCAACAGTCTCAAAGGAAGCATGCATTCAATCATGCTATATCATCCTGTCTTGCCACTCTACTGCTCCGCTGGGGGGTTGCCACCAGTGTCTCAGTAGGTTGCGCTGCTTCTTCTCTCGTCCACGTGAAGTCTGCTGGGGCCTTTGTACATCCACAGTGTCTATCAGGTTACGTCCTTGGCTCCATTCACCAGGCTCCATGTCCCCATTCCTTGTTGACGGTCCACAAGTCTGTTCTGCAACACTGGGTAGCGGGTGCGCATGAGAATTGTGCAGGATGCAGCAAACTTCAGGATGCTCCTCACAGTCTCTGGGTCATGCTGCATGGTGGTGAGAAAGTATCTGGAACCTGTTGGCCAGGATGCAAAGATGTTTCTCCACCACCTCTTGCCCTGGACAGCCTGTAGTTGAAGATCCTCTCTTCAACGGGTGAGGGCTTCATGAGGTAGGTTTTGAGGGAGAATGCGTCATCAACCAATGATGAAGTTGTGGCACATCTTGTGTGGTCATTGGGTAGGAGGTCTGGATCTTGGAAAACCCATGACGAGGTTGCATTCCAGCCATCCTTGAGGTCACTTGTGTTGTATACCTGGCCATCTGAAGCTGACCGCATTGCCTGAAGCATCGATGGAGGTGAACTTCTCAATCAGCATCAACCATGGCAAAGAGGATGATACTGAGAGCCCTTGTAGTTGAAATAAGTGGACTGCGTTGGCTGGAGCTTTGCAGGCCACGTGTTCTTCACTATGGCTCCAACGGTGTGGGGAAAGTTCCACCTCTGATACCACTCTTCTGCACGTTTTCTCCAGCCTTGTTCAGTGTGGGGCACTTGAGGAGCTCCTCCAGGTATTCTTCGATGATGGCCTGCACACTTCTCTGGCCACTTTGCTGATGCTGTTGTGTGATGCAGAAACTCCATGTTTCTGTATGTGTTTCCAGAGGCCAGGTGGACAGAGTCAGTGCCACCTTCAGTCAGGGTCCAGGTTGGGATGGAAGTTGGTGACTCGGCTTTGGTCAACTGGGTCTCAGACACTCTACAAGTTCTCAAACATGGCTGGTGACATCCTCATGAACTGATGGAATGCATGAGGGTCTTCATTGCTCAGCTCCACCATCAACTGGTCCCAACAGTCCAAACTCCATTCTTCTCAACGATCCATTCCTCGGACCCACAGATCTTTGGATGTCTCCTTCTTTCTCCTTCTGTATAAAAGTTGAAACAGTCTGAACAGGTTTTGGTTCTGGTGATGAATGAGCTCAGCTATCATATGACTGTGTCATGATCCATGGTGCAGAACATTTTGATGAAGTTTTAGACCAAGACCAAGGTGAAGAATCTGTACACCACGGCTGCTGGGATTTCATACTGAGATCCAGATGATTTTCTCCCCCTTTTTATAGAAAATATCGGGTTGTCCACTAGGTGTCCTGCTACATACTCTAGACAGTCCTGCAGACATCCTAATATATGAGATACATCCAGATACAAACGTTTTGTCTGTTTTTAATCCTTTATATACCGAGATGTACGCTTACATCCTTTATATTTCCATGCTACTAACGCTGTAGACGTTCGTGTACCTTTTGTTCTTCTCCTCTTTCTATTTTCAGCTGCAGCGGATGTTAGTTGAGGGGATGACTAGAGGATGCAGAGAGGATTCAGCGGACGTTTAATGGATGATAACAGACATAGAACATTGTTTGCCCGTATGTGTTGCGGATGTACATCGTATGCGGCGGAAAAGTTCATCCCGTTCACAAAGTTTTGTGGCAGCTCAAACTTCCTGTGCGGATGAAATCTCAGTAGACGGATGCTCGACGGATAGAGCGTATGAAACACGTATGCAAATGAGTACACAATGGATGCATCATGTTTTCCAATGGATGGCAAGCTTTTTTTAACGTTTTACATCCTCTTTGCATCCGTAAGTGCAGTAGGACTGGGCCTTAAATGAACTTATTGTCTCCTGCAAACACCACTCCCTTATCACTCCTCTTTAATTCCTATGGGAGGGGCCATTCACCATCCACCTGTGCTTTTACTCCCAAGTTGACCATTGTTCCTTCACTGTTCCCTTCTCCTGGCAGCTCTGCGCATGCACACATTGGGAACAGGCTCCAGCTGTTCTTCTGCCCCACTGATCTGCAACTCCAAAGGCAGCTGATAACTGTCAGACGGCGCTGGCCCAAACTCTGCCTCCAATGCAGAGCATTCATGGGAGCCTTCCTCAGACTTCAGGACTGGCCCATGTTCCTCCCCAACCTCCTCACTGTCCGAGTCTGCCTCCAGCTCCACTGATGGGCCAAAACAATTACAAGTAGTAACCTACTGTTATTTATAATCATCATTTTAAAACATAATAAGGAGGTTTCCCAAGGTTTGAAGTTCAAATGGAATATTCCTTCCAAGGGTAGCTGAGTTAACTATTTCCACTGTTTATATGAAACACCTGCTATAAAATTACATTTTTCCATTCCATAAAGTAACATGTCAGAGATCAGTCAAAATAAAAAAAGTGCCACCTCTAAAAAGGAAACAAAAGTTGTGCACAAACCTTGAAGAGAAAGTTGGAACTACTGGAAAGAGTTGAGTACATATAACTTGCTGTTGATTTTAAATAAAATTCCCTATCTGGTATTCTGGATGTGCTGGATATCAATTCCCACCATCCACAGCTAGTGAGGCATTGCTGCCAGAGATGATGAGAACTGCCTTCTAAGATGTGTACCACAGTGGGAAAAGATTGGGGCAGAGAAACAAATTGGCTGTAAATAGGACAGCGTGTGATCAGTGACAAAATAGGCATGACCAGGAAAAACTGAGAGTTAAAAACCAGGAGAAGGGGCAGTCTGAAACTTGAAAAAAGTTTGCTTCTTCCAAGAATCTCCTGGTAAAAGACAACCGTGACAATTGAATCGAAGCCCAGAATTGCTTTGCAGAGTGAGATGAGATTGGTGGCCATTTAATAAATAAATAATAAATGAGTAAGTTGGCACCTCGAGATGGACTTCCTCTTTCCTCTCAGATCAAAGGAAATAAAAAAGATTATCTTACTTCACAGGTGTCAAACTCAAGGCACATGGGACAGATCTGGCCTGCAAGGTACTTAAATCTGGCCCACAGGGCCAGCCTGGAAATCGGAAAGGACTGGCCCGTGATGCCTCTGCCAGTCAAAAAGGGGTGTGGAGGGACTGAGTGTGCCCCCCCTTCACCCTGTTTGGGCTGGAAAAATGCTGCAGGAGGCTGTTCAGGCCAAAAAAGGACCATGTTGGGCTGCACATGCCCCCACCCCATTATGGCCAGCAGGGTGCTGCAGGACATGTCTGTCCTGTGTGTTCCCCCCCCTCAAGCTGGCCTGTGGAGGAGAACTATAATGCTGATCCGGCCCTTGAAGAAATCCAGTTTGACACCCCATCCTACTTGATCCCATAACACCTGTACCAATCCAGAAACACAAGAGCCATGTAACCTTGCAGACTTGCTCACAGGGAAACTTTTCAGCAGATATTCCCTTTTAAGACCAAGGAAAAGCAATGTGAGTATTTGCAGAGGAGATCACAGCATTAACAGGTGGACATAACCAGGCAGTCAAAGCTCTGCACCTTTTAAACATGCATCACATGGACATTTAAAAATGGTGGATCTTCAATTATGCTTGCCATTTGGACGTTGCAGACTTTCCTTATGGACTCCCCTGCAAAACAATAATCACACTCACCCACACAGCTCAATCCAGTCAGTTTAGCTACTTATTACCTCCTTGATTAAATGCTTAAGTTTCAATACCTTCCTTGCCTGGAAGGTAGCTGGAGGCAGAAATTCATAATGGGGCCTCCTCTTGTTCCTTCTTCATTTCTTCTTTTTCTTGCATTCTTTTCACAGCATTGCCCTAATTTTTTTTTAGAATGTGGGAGATACCCTCTTCGGGAAACTGATTATAACTTTGCTGAATCAAAGCATGCATCTTTTCATCTCTGATGTCCTGTGTCCTAGCCAGTAAATCAGAAATAACTCAGGCACTCGATAAACCCATCTATTTATTGAGTCTTCAAAGAATTATAAAGACACACAGTCCAGTTTTCAACAGTTCTATCTTTGTGTAGATGGCATTAGATGACAGATACCATACTGGGAAACAAAAGCAAAATGCCATCCATCCAGGATATTCAGCATGGGATCACTTTATCACTTGCTTAACTGAGAATTCATGGAGTTTGATCCTTTGGGTATTTACTCAGAAATAACACACACATACACATAGATACCATCTAAATATAATGGATCTATATTTACACAACAATCAGTTGCCACAGGAGTAAACCCCTGGTTCGTATTCTTGCAGCCTTATTATTAAGGAAGGGTATCTAGAACTATAATATTAGCTGTTTGTAGAATTCTGAGAACTATTTTATGCATATAATTGTGCCATAGGCTATGATCTGAATTTAGCAGAGAATACATATTGGCTCTGCTTAGCAATAGCACTTAGACTTAAATATAGTTTCACCATGTTTTACAGCCCTCTCTAAGTGGCTTACAAATGTCAGCATATTGCCCCCACCAATCTAGGTTCTCATTTTTACTAACCTTGGAAGGATGGAATGTTGAGTCAACCTTGAGCTGGTCAGGATCAAACTCCTGGCAGATGGCAGAGTCAGCCTGCAATACTGCATTCTAAACACTGTGCTTTTACAGAGCTCTTCTGTTAGGTCCTGGAGAAGAGAGGGTGTACTTAAAATGTAACTCAGAAAAGGATAAAGAGATAGACAATTTTGCTCAAGAAGTCAAAATCCAATTGAGAGCCGTCTGTTTTTGCAGTAACGTAGATAGTTTTAATTCTAATACAGTGCAAACCTTTGCATGTTGATCTTTCAATTATACAGAGACATAAATTCTTTATAGGCAGCTTTCCACTGTCCTTTGTTAAGTATTTAGATATTAAAATTCTGCAGCAATGTCATTTCTTCCAGGGGAAAAATGTTTTATAACTTACTATTGTTTTTCCTGTAATACTATGCTGTCTCTCAGTACTCCCTAATTTCTTCATTCTTTCTTAGAGAACAACCCAAGTTAGGAGGGGATCTTCCTTTATCTCTTTTTTGTTCTTCAAATCCCTGTTATATGAAAATAAAGCAACCCATCTTTTGATGTTGCTGAATGAGAAATGAGCCTGGTACCTAACATGCCATTTTCATTGGAGACAATATGGTTTAAGCTGAATTCAAATAATAATAATTTTCTATTGTGTTTATTTTCAAGGTCCCATCTATTCAGAGTAGGCTTTCTTTCTTTTCTGTGGAAATGATAGGCCTTTACGTGAAAAACCTTAGAGCTTCTATAAACATTTGAAGGGACAGGAGGCATAAGAAACTTAAAATAAAATTACCCATACACATTTTAATAAGGTCCATAATAATAAGGCATAATCATGGCAAATCTAATTCAATGATCACTATATTCACGTTCCTTCTTTTTCCCTTTGCTTTTTCTGAAGAAATGACCCCATGGTCATGCATTTATGAAAGATTATCTTGTAATCAAATCTCCACAATCACAATTTTAGGTATTAAGTGCATAGTATAGCATTACTTACATACTTAATTACTCAATTTAAATAGTCATCTATCTCAGATAGCAAGTCTGCATGGCTTACACTACAAAAAAACCAGCAATAGAAAATGTAGAATAAAACTTAACAAGACATACGGCTTCTAAGAGACCAAACCAATCTAAACAATGTAGCACATCACAGGCCCTCATTAAAACTTCAGCTTCCATGCCTGGAAACATAGCTTGCAATATGGCAGATCGAAACTCACCAGGCTTAAGGTTGACTCAGCCTTCCATCTTTCCAAGTTGGGTAAAATGAGAACCCAGATTGTTGAGGGCAATATGCTGACTCTGTAAACTGCTTAGAGAGAGCTGTAAAGTACTATAAAGCAGCATATAAATCTAAGTGGTATTGCTATTTAAGGGCATTCTAGAAGATTGGCAGGGTTGCCAACGTGATATTCTATGGGTCTTCCAAACAGTATCCATAGAATAGAATTCCAACATGCCGTTCCAGTCTATGATAATTCACTATGGCCAACTTGTTTTGGCCAACTTGCTCCTGGCCAACTTGCCATGGACAATATATATATTCTAGCCATGGCTAGTTGTCCTGCAGTGAGTTAGCCATGGTGAGTTGTCACATTTCTGTGCTCTTCTATGGATGTTCCATGGAACAGAGGCAGTAACTGAACAAATAAATGTTAACACTTGTAGGTATTCCTAATGAAAAGACTCTTCTCCAAAGAATCATGCTTTTTACATAGTGTCCAAAATCTGATCATTGAGCCTGGTTACTGGTGCCTCAAGTGAGGACAGGGGATTTGGTTTATTCTATATTTCATTTGTTTGTGTTCTTGCCTACCCATGGTATCTTCCAGCAACAAAGTTATAAGCTGTTTGAGTGACTCAAATGCAGAGAGCATATGCAGTTCTCTATATATGTAATTTGAAATAACTGCATAAATAATAAAAAATAAAAGCCAAGATAATATATTCTAAAACAATCGTACGTGTGGTAGGAGTCAAGTATTCTGAAAACACAATTAAAAATAAAAAAAAGATGTATTTTCTTTCTTGAAATTTTCCACTTCTACAAACAGAAAAGTCTCATAATTTTGACATATCTATTTAATTGAAAGTGTTTCCCTTGAGGCAACTCTCTGTCAATTGAAATTTGGCAGTTGTTATTTCTAGTTGAATTTTTTTTTTTCCTTCCACAACTGGAATTACCTGATGCATTCCTTATGCCTTGCATTTGTAGGCTTCGGAAGTTACTATCCTTCTCACAGTGGGGTGCAGAGCCTTCCCGAAGGTAAGGAATTCTATTCTGTCACATGAGTTTTGTGGAAGACACAACAGCTTGTAAAAGTTCACAAAGTGGCATGAATAAAACATGAAACTCATCCGCAAAAACTCATTTCCTTCACACAAGGGGCATCCAAATGCCTCTCATAAGCTCAAGTTGTCAGTTTGCTATTCCACATTGGGGAAGGGAAAGGAAATATAGTACAGATCACCTTCACAGAAAGCCCTTTTGTTTAGTTGTTAGATCTATTTTTAAAGGCCCTTGGGGGCTTTTGTTACAAAGTTCCTATACATTTTTGGGACAATGTCTCCAAATCAATTTGATTGCAGAGGCACCAGTGCATATCTAGTCCATGGCTTATGACAGTTTGTTCCAAGTTACCACAGCCTTGGAAAAAGTGATTTACAACCTGTCCTCAAAGTTATGACCATTGCATCTCACACACACACACACACACACACACACACAGAGTCATATGATTGCAATTCAGGTACTTTGCAACCAGTTTGCATTTAAGACAGTTGCAGTGTCTTGCAGTCATGTGATCACAATTTGCAACCTCCTCAGCTGGCATCCAACAAGCAATGTCCATTGGAGAAGCTGAATTCACTTATTGACAATGTGATCCATTTAACAACCACATTGTTCAGTTAACAATTGCAGTAAAATTGGGTTCGCTCATGTGGTGACTTGCTTAATGATCATATTTGTTCACATCTGTACGTTTAGTCTCAACTGTGGTTGTGTTGTGCCTCAAGGACAACTTGTACAACAGATTTTAAAAAAGAGAATAGCCCAAGGGAAGGCTACAAAAATGTAGCCTTATGTCCAAAATGGATGGGCTTATTTAGAGGGAGGTCAGGGATTTCTAGGCATTTCTAGAAGCAAAGTAGGGTTCTCTTCTGTAAGGTAGGGGTCTCCAACCTTGGCAATATTAAGCCTGGCAGAATTCAACTCCCAGGGATTTATGGGAGTTGAAGTCCACCAGGCTTAAAGTTGCCAAGGTTGGACACCCCGGTCTAAGGCACATATTTCACCTTCTCCTAGAAAGGGCTGTCAGTATCTCCTAATTGACCATAAAGATGCAAACACCACCAAAGGCCTGTTTGCAAATTTTGAGCCAACCGTGTTTGAGAATTCTGATCTAAAATTATCCATTTATTCATGTCTTTATGTTTCAAACTATAGATGTTTTCCCCAGAAGTAGGTTATGCATTCTTCAGGCCTGGTTCCAAGTTTGAGTAACATGGCATATGTAAGCTAAATAAGAATATACTCAACCAGCCTCTCTCCATTTGTATGCATTCAGTCATGGTCCCATTGCTGTTGGTTATAGCTACTTAGAGGGACTTCTTCTGTAAAACCAATAAATCAATCAGACTAGAACTGGAAGGGACCTTGGAGATCTTTTAGTTAGTCCAACCCCCTTCTCAAGCAAGAGACCCTATACCATTTTAGACAGGTGGATGTCCAGTCTCTTCTTAAAAATCTTCAGTGATAAAGCACCCACATCTTTGGAAGGCAACCCATTCCACTGGTTATACCACTAGTTATAAATATAGTCATTGGCCTTCATTTCATTTTTTTTTAAAAATCATCTTTTTCATTTATTTTCCACATAACTTCCTGTAATACATGTATTTTGCTTACTATGTGTCTGTGTTTGGAACTTTCTCAAGATGTGCATCCCCCCAAATGCACCTGAAGTTTCAGATACCATGCACCAAGGTGTCCAGCAGGGCTGCTGTAGCTGTACAGATCTCTGAATGGTGTTTAATGCTGTTTGAACAAAGTGCTCTATCAAATCTATTTCCACCAGAATCCATGTCCCTCCGTGTACTGTTTTTGCAGCTCCTCTTTAGCACAGAAACCACTTCTGGGGTTTGAAAGAGATAGGAGGCAGCTTTGGGAACTTTTGAAGTGGCAGGAAGCATTTTGCCAAGGTAGTTCGCATTGTCTTTGTTTGTACCTCAAAAGAGAGAATCACAACACTTTCATGTTACTTTTGCCAGAGTACATTGATGATACATTAACTGCCAGTTGTTTGACTTTGTCAATCTTAGTATGTCTTCAGGCCCGCCTATGTATTGCATTGCCAATTACTTATATATTTGTATTTTTAATCTAGTGGAATTCCTAATAAGTCTTTCCTCAAAGTTTTGTGACCCTTTCCTGAAAGAAGCAGGAGCCTTCTTCATTTGTAGGATTGTAGGATATTTTGGTTTTAATCATTTCAGTGTCTACAGTATCTGAAATTCGCTCCAACAAGCTCCAAGTATCATGAATGCAACATCTTGTTTGAATTGATGTATTGCATTGCTTATAACAGGGATGTTAAGCTGTTTGAAAGTTCTCCCACTTCCCAGCAGTTCATGATTATGCTACCAAATTTAGAGAAAAAATGTCCATCATTTGGAGGAGTAATCGTGGTCCTTATTCAAATGTCCAGGCAGATCAGGAGGTGATCTTCAGTCCTCAGCAACTCAAAAATTATCTGTTCCTACTTTATAAAAACTGAAGATCTTTGATAGAGAGAAAAAAATAAACCAAGTTTATAGGCGAGCTTCTTCCTAAATATGACCTAGATAGTTGCCTTCAAGACAAACTTTGTTATAATTGGGTGCACTTAAATGTTAAAAAGAATGTTTCAAAAAGAATGTTTTTTTTTTCATATCACTAGACAGATTATTATTCAGAATGCGATTAAGCTGCCGAAATTAGATGAGGATCCTAAGTTTAATGTGTGTTCTTCCACAAAATCTCTCAGGGCTCATCAACTCTGACAGTTTTACTAAGCTCTATTAACCATTAGTTAAATTAGCCATAACTTTTAAACATTATTGGCTAATTGCTTTGTGAATCTGAGCAACACTAGAGTATACTAAAGCTTCCTATCAATACAATAAGTTTTTACTTCACAGGATGATCTCCCACTATTTATGTTCTGATGGATGGCTTCTTTTTTAAAAAAAGAAAAAAGAAATAAAGAAACAATCTCATTTTTAAAGAATGAAACTGAGCTTCCAGGAGTTTAGCATTTTCATTGGCTTTAAAGATTATCTTCCTACCTGATGCTACAGATATGTGACCCGGTGAAGTTTGTAAAGCACGTTATTTAACAAATAAATAAATTCATTGGAGAGAACTTGCAACTGAGGTAGTCTCTGTTCCAACGCACGTCTAATGCCAAGTTAATAAGGAATGATCTCAAAGTTAAATACAGCCAGACAGATATTTTTTGAACAGGCCAATAAACCAGGAAGGTAGTTGGCCTATAAACTTAAAAAAAGAAAATCAAAAAAGATTGATCTACCAATTAATAGATGAGAATGGGGATGCCCAACAAGGGATAGAACAGAAAAAAGAAATTGCATGTAAATTTTTTGAAGATCTTTATACAAAAGAAGGAGGTAAATGAGGATATGATAGAAACTCTTTGGGTATTACTAAAGATAAAATAATTTAGGGAGATGAAGGAAATGTTTAATTAGAGATATTACGTGGCCCGAGTAAAAGCCAGTAATGAAAAACCAAAAGAACAATAAAACCTGCAGGACCCGATGGGATACCAGGGGAACTTTAAAAAAAATAGGGAGAACAAATAAGACTCTTATGGTGGAAGCATATACAGAGGGTCCTACTAGCAGCAAGAATGCTGGATTCATGGAACGGAGACACTGATATTGGTTGTTCCGAAAAGAAGATTCAAATTCACGGACATATACAAAACTATAGACCAATTTCCCTGTAAATACAGATTATAAATATTTACTGCAATTATAGCAAAATAGATTGAAAAAGAATATTGATAATGAATATATACGACCAAAGATCAAAACTGATTTTTCCTAACAAGAAAATCAGGAATAATTAAGGATAGTATTAAATGTTTTGGAAGACTATGAAGCCCACCCAGACAAAAACAAATCAGCCCTTGTATTCTTGGATGCACAGAAGGCCTTTGACAATTTAAACTGGCATTCCTAATTCAACAAATTTACAATATGAATATAGGCACTAAGTTTGAAAACATCATGACTACAATTTATTGATCACAAAAGGCAAATTTATATTAATGGAGAGTACATGTGTTCAATAAAAATAGAGAAAGGAGTCAGGCAGGGACTGTTCATTATCCCCTGAATCTTCATATTATTTTGGAAACATTGCTTACATGAATTAGATAGAACCCAGGAATAGAAAGGACTAAAAATTAAAAAAGAGAATATAAAACTCCAGTCATTTGCAGATGATATGGTATTTTTCATAGAGGAAACCAATTGAAACAGGTCAAGAATTACTGGAAAGAGTTAGATCAATTTGGGGAAGTTGCAGCGATTAAAATTAATAGGGAAAAAACAAAATAATAACTAAAAATTTAACAGAAAAAAAAACTAACATTGGAAAGGATAATGGGATTACAAAATAGTAAAAAGTTAAATACCTACGAATTTGGTTGCGGCTCAATGCAAAACCTCTAATGGAAAATAATTATAATAATTATTACAGCAAGTTAAAAAAGATTTAGAGATATGGTTAAATTGCAAATCTCCCTTATTAGGAGAGGATTGCCATATAAAAATGAATATTCTGTGCCAAATTTATTTACTTATTCCAAACAATACCAATAAAATACATAAAAATTACTTCGTGAAACTTAACAAGATAATCACCAAATTTATCTGGCAAGGTAAAAAATCGAGGATAAACCTAAGGCAATGCAAGATATGAAGAGCAGGGGAGGTATGGCACTCCCAAATTGGGAATTATATTATAGTGCAGCCTCCTTACTCTGGTTGAAGAGTGGCATAAATCTTGGTCGATAAAAGGATCTTATTTTTTAGATGGCCATGCTTTACAGGAGGGGATGGCATGCATTTTTATGGGACATTGGGAAAATCAAGCAGAAGTATTTCCACAAACAATATAATTCGAGATTCCTTATTGGTAATTGGAACAAAATTTTAAAAAAATGTTTAAACCCATTTGGTCTCAGGAGGAGGCGATAATAATTCTAACAATCTAGATCTTAATAAAATGTATAATAAAAGACCTTCTTGATGTGCAACGGAACTTTAAAAGAATGGCAAGATTCTCCAAGAACAGGGGCGACAAGACCAGTGGGCTTACTTGCAATTCAAAATATGATATAGCCAGGACAGAGAAAAAATTTGGAATTTATACTAAGAGGCACAACAAAGAGATAAATTTTATTAGGCCGAATAAATTATAATAAATTTTATAGCACGCAGCGGAAGGCGCGCATCTATATAGCCAACCAGAGTTGGGAAGGGAGGGGAGATGGCAGTGAGGGAGGTCTCGGCCACCTCCGAGGGCACTTGGCGCAGGTGCTGAGTGCGGTCCGGGAGAGACGACCCTTGCGCCTCTTGATCGTTGAGGCGCTTTCGGCCAAGAACACGTCCGACACAAAGACCAACACCATCAAAAAAGAAAAGGAAAAAGAAAAAAAAAAACAAAAAAAAAAAAAAAAAAAAAAAAAAAAAAAAGAAAAAAAAAAAAAAAAAAAAACAAAAAAAAAAAAAAAAAAAAAAAAACCAAAAAAAGAAAAAAAAACAAAAAAAAAAAAAAAAAAAAAAAAAAAAAAACAATAACAAAAACCATACCACCAGCCCCCCACCAACACACATCCCACCCGCCCCCCACAACACCCGCACACCACAAAAAAAAACACACACACAACAACCACACGACAAAACAAAAAAAAACCCACCACCACAAACACACACCGCCCCAACGAAAAACACAAAAAAAATAAAACCAGACAAAAACAAAAACCAGAAAAACAGAACCAAAAACATAACAAAACAAACAAAACAAAACCCCACCACCCACCACAGACACAAAAACCCACCTTCTTTATCTAGCGCCCGCATATAGCAGAAAGATAGCTACACAGGCACATGATAGCCTGGAGCCGACCTCGGCCGTGGCATTGCATTATTAGAATGGAAAGTTATGAGACAGAGATAAATAAATAATAAGAAGATAGCAGACATAATAAAAGATAGCTAATAATAGATTTTAAATAGATAGGACATATATCACCTTCGAGAATAGTAGAAGATAGTTCTAATGAATACAAGAAGATATAGATAGAGAAATGTAAAAAGAAACAGGCGAAATTTTTTCAATATGTTGGTGGTCCTGAAAGAGCCCAAAGATAAATAGGCTCAAGGATAAAAATGGTTAGAGGAAATAATAGAGATGGAGCAAACTAGAAAAATTATAAAAGATATATATAATATTAGGAGGATATTTAAACTAGATATTCCTAAAATGTTAAAATAAAGTGTAATACTGCATATTCTTACTGGCAGCCAGAATATACTCTGCACAGTGTTGAGACAGCAGATTATTCCAAACAGAGGAGATGGTTATTAGACAGACAGATACCAACCTGTGCAGAGATGGACGAAGTTAAACCTTAAGCACATAAGGAAATAAATAATATCAGAATGATTAATAGAAGCTGGGAATGCTGGTATGATTGGATGGAACAAAAATAGAAAATACATTAGTAAATAACATAATAATTAAACATAATTATATATTTGCAAAAGATGTATTTGCAAAGTGTATCACAATTTGATAAAAACAAGGAACGTATAGACCGTCATAGTAGATGTTAGTTTTTTAATCTTTTCCTTTTTTTGTTTCTATTTCTTTTCTTTCTTCTTCTGTGTGTTGTGTTTGTTTGATATTTTGGTTTTGTAATCAATAAAGTTTGTTTGTTTTTTAAAAAAGAAATGCCGTTTCTATAACTTATGTGAATTGGTACGATAGACAATGAAATATTGGGTCATATTTACCAAAATTCTGTTAAAGTGCAAAACAAAATGCACTCACACCTGTACGACTGGAAAATATCTTTTTTTAATATGTGCATTTTGGTGCTGTCTTTCCATCATTGCATTCAGCTACACAAATTACTTATTTCCTTTCCTATTTTGCTAAAGGTATGATCCACTCTATTGCACTTTCTCTTTCTGTGTGTATCTCTCTGTCTCCTCCCTCTCCCCCTCTCTTTCTCACCCTCTCCCCCTCCTTCTCCCCCTCTCTCTCTTCCCTTCCTCTCTCCCTCTGCCTCCATCTCTCCCTCCTTCCCTCTTTCTCCCCCTATCTTTCTGTCTCCCTTCCACCCTCTCAAATTCTCCCAGCTCTCACCCTCTTTCTCTCTGCCTCTCTTCTACCTCTCTATCTCTCCCCCTCTTCCTCTCTCTTTTTCCTCCCTTCTTCTCTCTTCCTTTCCTTCTTTCTCAAAACTCTTCAAGAAACATGCTAAGAGGTAATATGTGGATGTGTGGCATGTCTGTAGCCCAAACAGATTTATTTTGAATTTTAAGACTAATTTGCATTGATGTCCTTTGCACTCAGAGTTTGTACAATTATATCTGTCATGGCTGTTTTGGACTGAGGTCTGTTGGGGACTGTGCAAGTAGAACTGCTGATTTTTCCCTTGGAAATTAAAGGGAAAAAGTAAAGACAGGGGTAAAATAGACTTTTACTCCATTCTAGAAGACAAAGCAATCAATTTCCTTTGCCATTGGTTGATAGGTGACCTGAGTATAGCAAAGGATAATAGTTGAGTAGTTAAGAATACACACTCACAATTTTATGTGCTTTCAAATCAGTCACACATAGTAGGAATTAATGCACAACTGCTAGCTATCATTATAGGTGGTGTCAGTTTTCTTGGGCATAATTATTTTATTAATAGAATGATGATTATGTTGTTTTCAGCCCTGCAGCCTTGACATACACAAGTTAAATTTATTTAGTGATTTCACTGTCAAATTTCAGTTTAGTTTTTCATTGAAATCAATAAAGTATAAGCAATAAAGTGATATTTCACCAATTTAAAGTTGGAAGTAGGAATGTGACTTTTAGAGAAAAGTATTCATCTGAGTCAGATGTGACTGCTTGAGCTGAAGCCACAAATCAGTAAATGGTACACAGAGAGTTTCAAAATCTGGCCAAGCTGTTTTGTCACTGAAACAGAAAGTCCCTTAAATGTTACATTTTCTGAATAATTGGAGTACATTCTTTGTGTTGTCTTTGGGAAATGAATGCATGATGTGTTTTGTTTCTGTCGTTTGAGAATATACACTGCAATATCCACATTTACATTGGATAATTATCTCAGGATAACATTTTTCCTGCCTTCCTAAATGTACTAGATAAACTCTGGAATTAAATACCTCTCCTCAGAGTAACACAGGAAAAATTCTCAGTTCAGTAGATGAGATCGTAAGTGACATTATCACTGTATTAATTTTCTAACTGAAAAAAAGAGATAGGGGAATTTAGACAATTGGCTTAGACTTGTTTACACATTTATCTTGTGGAAGGTCAGATCTACAAAACTTACTGATTATCCAAGCACTTATTTTTGGCACATCAACATTCACGTCTTTTTATAGATAAAATTTGAATAAAATGGAAAAGAATATAGTTTGATCTTGAAACATAAAATGGAGTCTAGAATCAGTTTAAAAATACCTTCATCTTTTCTTTTTCCTTCTTTTGTTCAATTATGTCTGATCCTCAGAGATTCCCTGAATGAATCTTTGCAAGATTTTCTGGGCAAGATTTTTCAGAATTGATTTGCCATTGCTTCCTTCCTAAAGCTGAAAGAAAGAGACTGGCCCAAGAATACCTAGCTGACCTTGTGCCTAAGGAGGGATTCGAACTCAAGGGTCTCCTGGTCTCTAGCCTGATGCCTTAACCAGGACACCAAGCTGATAGTGTTAATACTTTAAAAACACTTGCAAATTTGAATAGATCCTTAATTCTAACAAAGAATATTATATGAAGCCTGGTCAGTCCAAGTGAAGGCATGTGTGGTTAAGCATAGAAGCTTGTTGGCATTTTAAATTAGACATTTAGATTCTGTGAATCCAAAAGCCTTAAATAAACAAGGTAATTTTACTTCATTTTTGTAATCAAGATAATGCAGCAACAGCTGTAACATTAAAATTGTTCAGCATAATATACATAAACATATTAGAAGAACCATCTTTAAATCATATCATTGCTGCAGTTTACAGTCCATTTTTAAATGAATAGATTAGTACTAGAAAGGGCTAACAAGATGGCAGATTTCATCTCTGACCAGTCTACCTGAAATAAGAGTTCTGCTGGTAGTTTAATGCTTTTAATTTAATGCCAATTAAATGATCAGGTTTCCTTATAAAAATTGTAGACTAAAATAATGCCATTATTTCCTCATTGACAGTATGTATACATGTCTATTATAGGTTTCTTTTTTAAAAAACTACATCTTTTTGGGTTCAATTCTCTCTAGCAAAGCACAACCTCAATGCAAGTAACTCCAGCAAACCATGACCTCAATGCCATAAAGATTGCAAATTCATACTACAAAAACAATAATGATGATTTAAATACTGTTTTAAGTTGATGCTAAATCCAATTAATTCACTGGTTGAATTATTCTTCATAGATCAGGGGTGTCAAACTCACAGCATCACTGTGGTGTCACGTGACAAAAGGGACTTTTTTCCCCCTTCGCTAAACCGGGCATGGGTGTGGCCAGTGCGTGACGCATCTGTCCCATGGACTAGGAATTTGACAGCCCTGTCATAGATTATTAAGTATACATGATAACTTGACCTTTGCTTTTATTGAAGAAGTATAGATCTATATAGAAGAGAAAACCACCACAGAAAGACAACTTTAAGCCCATGTCACACAGCACCAACGGATGGAAAGAGGATGTAAAACGGAGAGAAACACTTGCCATCCGTTGGTAAGCGATGCATCCATTCTGACTCACTGCCGTCCGTTTAATTTCATACTCTCTATCCGTCCAGCCAATCCGTTTTGAGATTTCAATCCGCTCAAAAAATGTGTTGCGGCTGCACAAAATTTTATGAGCGTATAAAGCTATCAAACGCTGTCCGTTATACATGCCGCTACGCATACGGGAACATCCGTTATACTGTCCAGTCGTTCATCCGTTACCGTCCCTAATCTGCTAGCATCCCTTTCAAGCCGCGCAACCCACATCCGCTCCAGCAGAAAACGGACACAGGGAGGAAGCAAAAACGGACGCAGAAATGGACACAGCATTAGACACGGATGTAAAAAGGACGAAAGAGTGGATGCAGATCGCATATATAAAGCATTAAAACGGTAAAAAACGTTCATATAGGGTGGATGTATCTCGGATTTATTTAGGAATGTCTCGCAGACTGCCTAGAGATGCAAAAGGACAACCTAGTGGAAAACCATATTTCTATAAAACAAGGTGAGAAATCACCTGGGATTCACCTTTCAGTCCAGCAAGCCCTGCTGTGCAGACCTCTTTAGCCTTCACTCTTGCTCTTGTCTTCCACAGCATCACTTCATGTCTCCACCATGGATTGTCGCACACTCCTTTTGGTAAAAAAAAAAGGCCCCCCCACCCATTGTGTTTCTACAACCAGGCAACAGCCGCACCTCTACATGCTCTTTCACCTTTCTACGGGAACAAAAGGAGGCGTCCAAGAAGTGTCTGGGTCCGAAGATGGATCTGTGAGGAAGAGTGTGAGTACCGGACTGGAGACAAGCTTGATTTGTGGAGCTGAGGATCACGAAGACCCGTGCATTCCAAACTTCATGGGGATGCCGGCCAGCCCATGTTGACGAAGTTGTGAGTGGCTGAGACCCAGGCTGACTAAGGCAACACACCAACTTCCGGCCCAATGCCTGCGACCCTGGGCTCAAGGTGGCACGTGAGCGTTGCGCCTCTGGGACTACCTACAGGAGCATGCAGTACGCTGGAGCGTGCCCAACACAACACCAATCAGCATTGTGGTTAGAAGAATGGTGCAGGCCAATCATCAAGGTAATACCTGAGGAGTCCTCCAGTCGCTCCCACCACTCAAGAAGGCTGAAGAAAGTGTAAAAGCGTCCGTATCAGAAGTGAAGCTTCCCCCACACCGTTGGAGCCATAGATGGGAAAGCACGCTGGCCTGCAAGAGGCTCCAACCCAACTCAGGGTCCACTTATCACAATTCCAGGGCTTTTCAGCATTCATCCTCTTCGCCTATGTCAATCTGACTACAAGTTCATGTACATCGTGCTTCAGCAACGGCGTCATCTTCAATGCCCAGGTATACAATGCCACTGCACCTCAAGGAGGGCTGGAAAAAACAACCTCATAATGGGATTCCTAGGATCCAGACCCTGTGCCAACGTACACCCAAGATGTGCCTTACTTCATCGTAGGGTATGACTCCTTCTCGCCTCAAACCTACATCATGAATGGCCCTACACTTCCTAATGCCTACCTGTGAAGGAGAGGATCTTCAACTTACAGGCTTCCAGGCAAGACGAGTGGTGAGAACGCTTTGCATCCTGGCCAACAGGTTCCAGTACTTTCTCACTCACCATGCAGCATCACCCACAGACCGTGAGGAGGATTTGGAAGCTTCTTATCCTGCCACAATCTCTATGCGCACCCACTACCCATTTGCCAGAACTAGGGCTTGTTGAACCTGGTCCAACAAGCAATGGGATATGGAGCCTGGGGGATGGAGCAAGGGCAATAAACCTGATCCGACATGAGGATGTGCAAAGGGCCCAACAGAGCTTCACGTGAAGGAAGAAGCCAGCGCAACCTCCTAAACACTCGGCAACTCCCCAGCTGGAGCATGGAGTGGCAAAGAAAAGGATCAGTAGATCTTATGGATGCTCCTCAGTACCATTCTCATCACAATGATTAGACTATGTCATTTATGTGATGTTGGCCCTACAATGAACAGGTATTTAATAAAGAGTGTGGTTTCTGTTGAATGTATGATGAATGATGAAATTGTACTTATAAATAAAGCCATAGGTTGGCACCTGATGGTCGGACCATACAGTCCCACTATGCTTGCACTGGACGTTTGTATCTGTCCCACTGCATATCCTGTACCCAATCCACAGCTTATAACCACTCTCAAGTCACTGCCCATCACTGCCCCCCAGCCCCTGCCCCCCATCCCTATCCTACCCAACCCGCACTCAGCTACCACTCCCACAGTATCCCTGCCCTCCCACTCTGCTATCCTTACCCATCCCACAACATGCAAGCTGTTAAACCATTTCTAAAATTCCACAAGAGCTTTATTACTAAACACAGGTACGAACGCCAACCCACATTCAGTAATGAAGCAAGACAATTATAATAACACCAACAAAAAGCCCACCAAACCCCAAGTAAGAATGCCCACACGAATGCGTAGCAACCCAGTCTCTGGCACTCTCTCCAGTTCACTCTGACTTGATCCATCGTCTCAGGGTGAAGGCGTCACACTCGCCCGCACCGGTCCGGCTCGCTCCGCTGGACGTGCTGTCTGCACCACTTGGGGCCTGCCCTGACCGCAGAACACCAGGGCTCGTGCCGTAGAAGCTCTCAGCAGCTGCCACCGTATGCTCTAGACGCGCTCTCACTCCCATTACATTCGGGATCCGCCGATGAACAGATGTTTCTGAGCGCCGCCCGGGCTGGTGGTGGATAGAGCAGCGAGGAGTGTAGTGGGGGCTTGTCTTGGTTTTCTAAGCTATGAGCAGGTAGTGTGTCATACGGCTGGCAATTCGTCTGTGCGTCATTCATCAGTGGCACCGGTGGCGTACAACAACCTGCGCCTGCTCTGGGAAGGCTGCCTGCTGCTCGCTACCTCCTTCCCATGGGTTAGGACGCCGCTTTGTTGGTGAAACAGGAGGCCTGGAAAGCTTTAGGCTATCACCACCCACCCTGGGGGGGTCAGAAGTCCAGACCTTGGACTCGAAGTGGCAGTTGTCAACAGCTTCAGCTGGCCTGAATTTCTCCTTCTCCTTGAATCACCTCGGTACCTGATTCGGAAACCCATTCCATTTGAGGGTCTGTGTTGACGTAGTGAGGAAATGGGCTTGCAGTTTGGGAAGAGGATATGTCGGGTGTTGTAAAAACCAGCCGAGAGAGGAGATCTAGCGCTGCTTTTGATAGTTCCCCTGAATCTGAAGCAGAGACAATGTGGCTCTTTGCTCCTGTCCGGTCTGCCCCTCTCTGCCCTGCTTTCTGTGGAGGTGGAGCTGGGTGTGGGGGTAGGTTGTCTCTGGTGTGTCAGCTCCCTCTCCTTGCTCCCACTGCGTCATGGCGGGTCCTCCACGCGCTCTGCCCATGGGTGCGCAGCTGTCCGGGGGGTCTCCGTACATGGGAGCTCCACAGATACCTCTCTAAACACAGGGAGCTGACTCTTGGCCAGAAGAGGACTGCTCTCTGGGCTGCCTGAAAAGAGAGGGTTGACAGAGGGGCTGCTCCTCAGTGGTGGACCTCACCCTCCAAGAAGCTGCACTTGGCCATGCACTAGGTCTCCCGGCTCGTGAGCTTGACCACGGCCTGGCCAGACTTCTTCAGGTGCAGCTTCCTTACCACGCTGTGCATGTGCTTCCACCAGCGAGGAGACCTCCGAAGTGTAGCCCAGGCTCTCCGCCTTCTCTCCTCCAAGCCGCCTGCTTCCACTTGTTGTTCTCGATAGAGCCTGTGTCCCTTCCGCCATTTGGTACTTGTTCTCCTTCAGCCATTTGACACCTCTCCTCATGTTCCTCTTCGATGGAGTACAGTCCTCCTCCCTTACTCGATATGAATTCCTCTTCCTCCCTCTGGCAGGCCTTTTGCGGCCCTCATCAGAAGGGTTTGAGGTTGTAGGGCTGGTCCACCACACCACCACTACCACGCAGCAGCACAACAGCAGCAGCAAAGCACACCAAGCCAGCACCACAGATCAGCAGCACCAGGAGCATCAGCAGCACCAAGCAGGACCAGGTAAGCACCAGCAACGCACCAGTCAGAACCAGGACGCACCAGCAGCACCCAGAAGAACTAGGTAGCAGCACCAGCCAGAGTTAAGCACCAGCAGCCAGCAATCCAGCACCAGGAGCGCACCACAGAGTAAGCCCCCAGCAGAAGGCAACCCAGCACCAGCAGAGTCAGCCCCTAGCAGCGAAGCCCCCAGCCAGAAGTAGAGTCAACGCCCAAGTGTCGGATGGTGGCCCCTGCTCCTTCTTATGCAAGCTGGCAGGATAGAGCACAGGCTGTCCTCTTCTCCCCCATTGTTCTCTCAAGATGTCCTTCTGGCAGCAGGTCTTCCTCTGAATAGGGACCGCCTGTGTGAGCTGCCATCCTTTTATATCTGCTGGGGCTGACGCAATGCATCCTCCCGCCACGCGCAGTGAATGCTTGCATCCGCTAGGCATCCGCGCAGGCATCCGCTACTCGTCCATGATGCATCCGCTGTATCCATTCGCGTATCCGCTCTGCCATCTGTTCCTTCCGTTGTGTGCGCCTGCGTCGCTGATTGCTTTTCCCCCGGAAGCCCTGTGGATGTGCCCTCCGTCTTCCATCCGCCTTCGTCCACTAGGCTCTGTGGAACATCCGCCTACATCCTCGCTAACGTTCCTCTCCGTTCCTCCTCTTCCATTGTTGTCCGCTTGTTCTATGCAAATTTGGGGCACTTTTGAGAGCGGATAACAACGGATGGAACATTTTCTCGTCCGCTGTGTCCTTTTTACATACTTTTTGCATCCGTCCGCCGATGTGACAGGGCCTTTAGTTTTTGTATCACTGCATTGATCATTTTTGCTCTTTCCAGTGGAAAGAAGAGATGGAGAATTATACTTTAGCAACATCTGGAGAGACAGGGGCTTCTTTAAGACTACCAAACTCAGATATCTGCATGACACCAGATGGCAATAAAAAGTTTGTGTTTTCTGTCTCCTTTTGCTGCCCTCTTGAGGCCATCTAGATTTTTCAAGTTTAGTTTTGGAAGGTCCAGATTTCTCTCTCCTGCTGTAGTTCCACCAAATATTACAGGAACTAATAATTGAATACTTGCTTTAAAAATGGATACCTGTTCAAAGCTACAGAAATCCAGATTACCATCAGATGGCAACGGAATTTCTTTTATCTCTTGGCTGCCATCGAGTGGTAATTTGTGCAGCTCCAAAATATTATTGTTGCTGCTTTATATTGTGCCTTGACTTTAATTAGCGAATTCCTTAAAATGGTGGCATTCTGTCTTCAGACAGGCTCAGAAGCCTAAAAATGATTAAAGATGGCTTTAAAAAATAGCAGAGGAGCATAGTGATCATGCAAGACCCAAAGAAATTCCTCCATGTCCTTTTCAAAGTGTGCACAGCCCTTTGTGTGCATATCCGTTCTTCAGCTCTTGACATTTTTAGTAGCCCTGTGTAAATAAATATCCAGTGCTCAGAACCAATTAGGAACCTTTGTGCAAATCCATGGCAGCATTTCAATGGCCTGCATTAGTTCAGATTCAATTCAATATTTATCACTTTGGACATCCCAATCAATCCAGACTTGATTTGTACAATCCTCCATGCAGATTTGTAGATAGATAAATATAGTAGAAATTGATAGAGAAAAGCCAAATCTGACTTCATAGTATGAGCTCAGCAGTTAATATTCTAGAGGCAATCCATTCATTCTCTAAACATGACTCTAATTATGTTTCATTTGGATATGACACTCTGCTGAAACATTATCAGAGTTTCTTCTTTCTATAACAAAGAAAGTCAAGGTATACCCAGTGATGGGCTGCTGGGGGTTCACAGAGGTTCAGGAGAGCCTCTAGCTAAGATTCTGTGCAGTTCAGAGTACCCTTAAATCCCACTTCTGGCTGCCCATCTGGCCCTGCCCCTCCCAGGAGTCCCCACGCTCCCTGTTTTAGATGCAGGTAAGTGCAGGGCATGTGTGGAGGCTCAGGGAGGGTGAAAAATAGGCCTCCCTTAAGTTCAGGAAGGCCAGAAATGGGCCTGTTTCCAGCTTCGAAAGAGCTTCCAGAGCCCGGGGAGGCTTTTTTTGCCCTCCTGGAGGATCAAGGAAAGTGTCCAGAGCTAGGAGGGCAAAAACGCCCTCCCCCACCATGGTGCAGAAGGCTGACTAGACCCCACCCTTCATGGCCACACCCACCTAGCAACCAGGCAGAAAACTCATTGCTAAAATTTTTGAAACTCACCCCTAGGTATACCTTCAGATTTCAAACCATGGAAGTTTACTCTGTGTGTGTGTGTGTGTGTGTGTATGTGTGTGTGTACAGTATCAAAATGGGAGACATGACCATCCCATTTCAAACTTGCTCTGAACACCAACACTTCATCATATAAAGGCCAGGTCCACACTGGCCGATGGACGCAAAACGTATGCATAAAGGATAAAGCGGACGAGCAAAATTTTGGGGGTGGCTCCATCCATTGTCGTCCACTCCAAAAAGTGGTGAAAATTTGCATAAACAGAATGGAAAAGAACGGAAAAGAATGGAAAAGAACGGAAAACGGACGTGCGTAGTATGTAGTGGGGGATGTTAAAACGGAATGGTTTTCATAGGGAAGCTAGCGGATGACACAGCGGATGGAAGCAGATGACAACGATCTGAAGGGATTTCTGGGGGAGAACTTTCAAAGGGGACGCATAGCGGGAAGGGGAGGGATGCATAGAAGATGAAGCGGATGTATCACGGGACGCCTATAGGAAAACAAAGGCGGATGCCGCGACGGAATGTATATCGGATGCAAAGCAGTTCACTGTGCATTGCGGGGAGTATGAATTGCTGTCAAGCTCCACTGATATTAAAAAGGATGAACAGCACGCATGCAGTTCAGCATACAGGGAAAGACACTGCCAAATACATTCTAGCAGAAACACATGGTTCATCATCAGGCAAGAAAGAGGAAGCCTTGTGCCACTTGTTCCAGCCCTGCAAGAAGGCACAGAACCAGCATCCCACCCCTGGCACTGACTCTGGAAGCTGCTGCTTGCTGTTTCTGCTGCTACTGCTGTGGTGACCAGCCCAAGCGCCCTCCCCAAGCCCTGGGCGGTTTGAAGGGCCCTGCTGGCTTCAAGCCCCTGAAGGCCCTGATCTCAAGCCCCTTGGAAGGCCCTCCTGAAGCCCTGCCCAGAGAGAGAAGCATGGCAACAGAAGCAGAAGGAAAGAGGAAACAGGTAAAACCATTTTCGAGAGAGCATGAGGATGAGGTCTGGAATGGTCTGAGGCAGAGAACGAGTACCTCTGGAGAAAGGGCCACAGACTGTATCGCGACACCAAAGAAGAAGCAGAGCTTGGAGAGAACAAGGCAGAAGAGCCTGGGGTACACTTCAGAAAGTACTCCTTGGGTGGTGAAGCACATGCACACCTGGTTGGCAAGCTACACCTCAAGAAATCCGGGCAGGCGCTAGTTCAAGTCACTGACCGGGAATATACATCATGCCGTTCAAGGTGCAGTTCCTGGAGGTGAGATCCGGCCACCAACGAGCAGCCCCTCCGACACCCCTCTCCCTCAGACAGCCCACAAGACAGCCAATCTTCTTCAACCAGGAGCCAAGCTACCCTGTCCAGGCAGGTGTCTTCAGAGGGAACCCAAAGCAGAGATCCTCCCTGACAGCCTGCACTCCCTATGCCGGCGGGACTTGCGGTGATCCCATGAGGATGACACCCTGCTGTCACAAATGGAGGAAAGAAGCATCAGTCCAGCAGAGCCAATCACCGGCACACCCACACCCAGCTCCAAGGATGCAGGCAAGAGAGGCAGATTTGGAGGGCCAGACCACAGTTTGCTGTTTGGAGATCAGGGACACAATGAAGACCAGCACAGAAACTTCTCTCTCAGCTGCTCCAACTTGCGACAGAGCATCCTCAGGCCCGAACACCTTTCATCACCTATGTGAGCCAGAGCCTGAGGGACCTTGCCCAGGTGCATGAAGGAAGAGATAACAGCACGTCTGCACAACCACTCAAGCCCAGCTGAGGCTGCTCCTACCCAGTCCAGGTCTTGCTCCTCCACCCCAGGCGATGTTCACGCCCTCCCACGGCTTTTCAAAACAGCCCCTCACCTACTAAGCGCTATAGACTACGAGGGACTTTCCACAGCAGAAACCAGAACTTCCCAGTCCAGGCCCAGGGTTCATTGCAGTCCATCACCCCACTGCCAGACCAGACAGCCCCAAACTACACTCCTCCTTCTCCACCCACAGCCAATCTCCCCTCAAACGGACAATCTGTCATCAGTATTTGGGCCTGACATCTCAAGTTCTGATGAGGGCTTCTCAACCTCATGGACTGAGTCAGCTCTCGGACAGCCGTTTCCTGAACACACCATCCCCTGTTTGTTACCCTTCGGGGCAAGCACCCCAATGGTGCCTCAGACCAGCATTCAAGCCAGCCACCTCCACAGTCCCTGCCGCTCAACAGCTGAGACCTATGGACATGACTCCAGTAGTGACTAAGAATAATGGTCGAGACTGAGTTGCTACTTCTTTACTTAAGACACTTTACTTGGTTCATTTTGCTTTTTTAAAAAAAGTCAATAAAAGTTTTACCTAAGAAAGTTATAAAATATGTCTTTGCTTTACACACCTAATGCAGTTTAACTTGGTCATTTGCTTATTTAAATTAAAAGTTATACCAGTAAGAAAGTTAATAAAGGTTATCTTTGCTTTTAGATACTTTGGTTCATTATTTTTACTGAATAAAGTGTGGTGAAAAACTTGAAAAAAATGGTTAAGCCTTTGGCAATGCTGTGTGCGGATAGATAACGTCCAGTGCAAGCATAGTGGGACTGTATTGGTCACCATCCAGGTGGCCACAACCTATGGCCTTTATTATCATAATAACTTTCATTTCATCACACATTTTAAAGTAAAACACTCTTATTAATCCTAGTTCAAATTGTAGGAGCCACTAACCATACATGGACATATCTCATTACAGTGGATGAATGGCAAACAGCTAGGAAGCATCCATAAATCTATCATCCTTTCTTTGCACTCCCACTGCTCCAGCTGGGAGGTTGCACCCAGTGTCTCAGGAGGTTGGCGCTGCTCTTCTTCTTCAGTGAAGCTTGTTGGGGCCCTTTCACATCCAGCTATCGAAGGTTACTCCTTGCCTCCATCCCGGCTAATCCATGCTCCCATTCGCTTGGTGGACGGTCTCAACAAGGTCTGTTCTGCCAACATGGGTTAGTGGGTGCGCATTTGAGATTGTGCAGGATCCACAAGAAGCTTCCACAATCTCCTCACGTTTGGGTGATGCTGCAATGGTGCGTGAGAAGTATCTGGGAACCTAGTTGCCAGGATGCCCAAAGGCGTTCTCCACCACCCGTCTTGCCCTGGACAGCCTGTAGTTGAAGATCCTCTCCTTCACAGGTGAGGTACTCTGAAGTGTAGGGCTTCATGAGGACGCGTTCTGAGGGAGGGAACGCGTCATTCACCAATGATGAAGTAGGGGCACATCTTGTGTTTCATTTGGTTAGGGTCTGGTATTCTGGAAAACCCATTATGAGCGTTGTTTTCCAGCCCATCCTTGAGTCACTTGTGTTGTATAACTGGCCACCTGAAGCTGACCCTTTGCCTGAAGCATCGATGGTGGGATGAAATTGTAGTCAGCATGCACCCCATGGCAAAAGAGGATGATACTGAAAGAAAACCCTTGTAGTTGAAATTAAGTGGACCCTGAGTTTGGCTGCGAGCTTTGCCAGGCCCACGTCCTTCCCATCTATGGCTCCAACGGTGTGGGGAAAGTTCCACCTCTTGCATACCACTCTTCTGCCAAGGTTTTCCTCCAGCCTTCTTCAGGGTGGAGGGGCACTGGAGGAGCTCCCTCCAACGTTATTCTTCGATGATTGGCCTGCACCACTTCCTTCTGAACCACAATGCTGATGCCTGTTGTGTTGGCACCCTCCATGCATAGTGCATGTTTCTTTATGTGCGTTCCAGAGGGCCAGGTTGCCGCAGAGTCAAGTATGCCACCTTCCAGTCCAGGGTACAGGTTGGGACAGAAACGTTGGTGCTCGGCTTGGTCAACCTGGGTCTCAGGACGCTCTACCAGTTCGATCAAAACATGGCTGGTGGCATCCTTCATTGAAGTGATGAAATGCAACGAGGGTCTTCATTCCTCAGCTGCACCAGCAACTGGTCATAAAGTCCAAACTCCTTCTTCTCATGAATCCATTCCTCAGGACCCACACAGCTTCTTGACGTCTCCTTCTTCTCCGTATCTGGTATAAAAGTTGAAAAACAGTCTGAAACAGGTTTGTGGTTCTGGTGATGAAATGAAGCGCAGCTATCATATGGACTTTGTGTCATCATCTGTTGGTAGGAGAACAATTGATGATGTTTTGAAGACCAAGACCCAAGGGGTGAAAGAGATCTGTACACCCATGGCTGCTGGACTCATAGTGAAGCATCAGCATGATTTTTATCCCCCTTTTTATAGGAAATATCAGTGTCCCCCCACTTTAGGTGTTCCTTCTACATACTCTGGACATACTCCAGACATCCTAAAATTATACAAGCAATACATCCCAGATACAAATGTTTGTCCATTTTTTAATTCCTTTATATGACGAGATGCATATGTTACATCTTCTATTTCCGTGCCTGACCGAAAGCTGTGTAAACGTTCCAGTACCTTTTTGTTTCCTCCCTCTTTCCATTTTCAGCTGCAGCCGATGTGAGTTGATGAGAATTGGTCAGTGGCATGCAGAGAGGATTCAGCGGACGTTTAACAGATAAATAACGGACATAGAAACTTGTTGCCTGTATATGTGCGTATGTACATCGTACGTGAGCGGAAAATGTCATCCGTTCACAACAGGTTTGTGCAGCTCAAAAACTTCACTCGTGCGGTTAAATCTCAGTGGACGGGTATGCTCGACGGATAGAGCGTATGAAACACATATGCAATGAGTACACAATGGATGCATAGCGTTTTCCAACGGATGGCAAGCTTTTTTTTAATGTTTTACACCCTCTTTGCATCCATAAGTGCAGGGGGACTGGGCCTTAACATTTTGTCTCCTTGTGTCCTGGATGTCTCTGTTTCTGATTATTGGCATTATTCAAATTTGGTATTTCTCAAGGAGAATATACCTTATTGGGAAGCAACTGACTGGGAATTTGAGGTTTGTGATTCTTAGTAGACTACAAAAAGTGGGTTTAGTGATCATCACAAGATTTTTATACACATATGGTTATTTTTCATTCTAAAAACACAAAATCAAAGATTGAGAACAGAAAGTACAGGGGAAACTGAAAATATTTCTTGTTTGATTTCAAAAATAATTATAATCTATTTCAATCTCAAAAGAAATTAATTAAAATGCCATTTTGCCTATTGTTCAGTGGTTCAAAGTCAAAAGAGGTTTTGTAATTCTACTACTTAATTGCCAGAATTGTTGTCTTTTAAATCATCCCACTGTGACAATGTTAGGAAAGTTAAAAAAAATGTTTGTTTTTTAGCTCTTATAATATTCCCTGCATCCAGACTCCCTTTGGTGATGTATTCTTGTAAAAATAACCTTAGATTGTCTCGCATGTTAAGCATTTTAAATACTACTAATGAAATACTTATTCAAATTAATTATGGAGATCTTTTTAAGGAAATTACAGGAGGGATAGAGAAAATGCAGTAGAATAAAATTTTAGAATTGTTTTTAGATGTGAATGAGGATTTTAAGGGATTTTTCTGATACAATCTAAAAGCTGGTTTTATTGATATAAGGTAACTGCCGTAAATATAATCTGCAGATATAGTAACAGCAACGACTAGGTTTACAAGGCTTGTATGCAGTCCTTTTTAATCAGCATGGTAGGAGACCAATTCTTTTCCTCTATTATTTTTTCAAAACCAACATCAATGAATTAGGAACTTCTGGAATTTCTTCCTGTTCGTGTCAGATTAATTTTGGTTGGATGATTGGTTAGTTGCTTGGATGGTTGGATTGTCATCTGTTGTACAATATGGGAAAAGATTCTTGGAGCTGGTACAACTTTAAGTGACACCCTGGCTTACTCTTCTCCTGAATGATTCATATTTATTTACCACTGTGAAAGGCATTTCCTTTGTGACAGTGAGCACTATGTGCCTATATATATATATATGTATGTATGTATGTATGTATGTATGTATGTATGTATGTATGTATGTAATGTATATGTTTATACAT
>BHFT01066926.1:0-23192 GCA_004320025.1 Laticauda laticaudata | reverse complement strand
TAGTGAACCAATCCCATGCAGTCTTTTCTGGCCAATCACATTTGAGACATTTGGAGTAAACCATTTTATACAGAACAGTTTCTTCTTCATCATCTGCTACGTTTGTTTTCCTTTTGAAGTTCTGTTTTTAATAATGCCATAGAATCCTAGGTAACAGGAAACAACAGGATATAACTTAATGTTAGAAGAATCTTTCATTCTTGATTTTTCTCAGTTACCTAAAGAACACATGCATGCTGATCAGAAATTTGAACTGCTTTAATATTTCTCTGTTGTTTTATTATCTTATCTATTAATGAAATACTCAGTAAGATACCAGTATTGAAATCCATCAACAAACAATAATTAAGCAATTGTGTTTGCTGTATTTATGCAAATATTTATTTTACAGATATGGGGAATCTACTTGAAAATTTATTGCTACATTATGGGATACACATATCCCATAAGCTACAAATATGCCATTGTTGTTGTTGCTATATTGCTGCTGTTATTTCAAATGACTAGCTGCTTTATCCCTATACGGACACTCATGTATGTGGCATGACCAATTATAGCTCTCACTTCATGCAGTGCCATAGCTTCTTCAATACTTTGGCTAGTAGTACCTGCCCCAGAATCCTTGAGCTGTCACATAATACATAGGGAGAAAAGAAGACAATCAAACTAATCCAAATTACTCCATTGTGGAGGAAAAGGAATCTGGACAATAAAACTCTGCATGAGAAACCAGCCAGAGATGCACCATACTGTCTGAGGGTTATAAGTGATGGGTACTAAAAATATTAGAAACTCACTTGGGAGTGCTACAAGATTACTTGATCATTAGCATAATAATCACAGCTGAAATTTCCTGCCTGGTATTCTAATTTTAAAAGTTTTAACTTCCCCATTGTATCAGCTGCAGTAAGTTCAAGAATTTCACTGGCCACTAAAATATGCTAGGAAACTGAAAAAGAAAAGGATGGGCATCAATCTAGACAGATCTCATGTGTACATTTATCCCATTCAACTCCTGGCCAACAGCACTGTGCAAAGTAGATAAAGTAATCAAGACAACATTGAAAAGAAAAAGAATGCCCTCCTCAAACTGGCAATATCCTTCAGAAGTATCCAGGCTTCCAGAATTTCCAGCTATCAAGTTATAGTGCTCCAGGCCTTCTGGAAAGCACCAGGATAAGAAATATTGGCACCAACTCAAACAAGCCATCTTATCAAATTCTAATATGCTGAGATATGGGAATATTAGTACAAATATGGTTTGAATTAGTGTTGTTTTGAAAAAATTATCACTATTTTGCCAGTAGGGAATTGATAACATAAAGTAACATAAAGACATGAATTTTCAAATCCTGCAGTTACACCATCTGTATATGCAGTCATGTCATTTTTCTGCATTTTTGCATCATTTATTAATTATTTTCATATTTATTTTCTGGACACCAATAGTTACAGTTGTCATTCAGTTCTGTTCCTCGACAGATCTCAGCCCTTGCCATGCAAAGTTTGAACGGTTCAGGCCAGCATTTCTTCACTTTAGTTCATCCAAATCATTTCATCTTGATTGTACAGTATATTATCCTCTCTGCTGAAAGTTTCTTATTTAGCCCATTTATGAAATTTCCTAAACTTTTAAAAAATATCAAAACACTCTGCATTTTCTCTGTTCGTGTTATTCTATGCAAGCTAGGATTTTATACTACATACTATTTTACAAACCAACTTACCACTGCCAACATCCTACCGAATAAGAGTATGAGGGGTCTTGGCTCTCTCTGAACTTGCTTATTTGTTGCAAATGTTTCATTACCTAAACTATGTAACATCATCAATTCTAGTAAAGAGAGTGGTATGCAGCAAACTAGCACTGATGTTGTTACCTAGTTTGGGTAGTAAAACATCTGCAAGAAAACAAGCAAACTCAGAAAGAACCTCATACTGGAAAGGACCCCTCATTTCAACACTGAGCTACAAATATTCTCCTTTATTGGTATATCCAATATAACCGATCCTTTCTAATCTGATTCTTCTCCCCTTCTCCTCATTACTTTAAATAACAGTTTCCTAAATCCTATCTTTGTTCTAGTTGCAGTTAAATACTATTTTCCCAAATTCATATTGTTTCCTTTGTTAATCATTCAGCAGGTAGACAGATGCCTACTCGGTGAAGCCCCTGAAGAATGTATAAGTATTTTTAAAAATTGTCATTAAAACAATCCAGTATATCTGACTGCACCATTGACAGAATTGATGATGACATTATCTCTGATTGTCAATGTATTTTCTTCTTTAGAAAAGGAAACTGAGTTAGGATGCTAGTATCTAATTGCGCCTCCAACATAATCAAAGTGAGGAAAAGATTCCTGACATTCTGTTCATTTAAAGTATTTCTAGACCACATATCTCAGTAAAATCCCTTTCATAGCAGCTGAATAATAGAATTGCTTTTAGTTAAAACAGAACACTGAAAAAAATTTAAAAACTCATAGATACAAACAATAAATAATAATTCATTCAGACTCAAATTATTCTACTTTAGCCACTTTTATGTGAAAACCCAGTTCTCTGGAGAACCCTGGCAAAGGTGCAAGAAGAGAGAAGACAATAACCAGCAGCAAGATAGATGGACTCACTTACAGTGGTGACCAGCGCTCTGTTGGAAGACCAGGGAGACCTGATAAAAGACCAATCAGCACAGAGACAATCTATCTATGTGGTTGCTGGGAGTTGACAAGGATTTAACGGCATATAATCAATCAGTAATTCATTAATATAGCAGAACAAGCACACATAACTGAAACATGATAAAATATTAATACAATTCAATTCAAAATGATTTCTATTGGACTGAGGTTAAATGATACTATCGGCTACATCCAGGCTATGCCAATATGTCGCTCCTAATGAATTATTTGAACCTCTTTGAAGTTTGGCTCAAGGCTCATGATTTAATTAGAGCAATTGCTGGAATCCTGACAGCCCCACTCCTTTTTTAATATGCATTGCATATGCCAGTGTTTCTCAATCTTGGCGACTTTAAGATGGGTGGACTTCAACTCCCAGAATTTTTTGCTGGCTGGGTAATTCTGGGAGTTGAAGCCCACACATCTTAAAGTCGGCAAGGTTGAGAAACACTGGCATATGAAATACACATTTAAAAGGCCATTCTGATTTTTTGGGACAGGGTTTCTATGAATTCGGATTTACTGATGAAAATACCTGAATATTCACCGAACATACCAACTTATATTATTGCAAACATGGAGTTCCTAAACCCATTATTCTTATAGTTTCTGTGATGAATCACCAACTAAAAGCATTTTCAATGTTTGTACTTTGGGAATGGGTTGAATGTGATAGTAAGAATATTCCACTTGTCTCTTCTCCTGACTTTTCCGAAAATATTATTTTCATATAGAAGATCACACTGGAGAATCATTCAAAATGAACTAATACTGACATTGACCCAGCTCACTAAATTGATATCAGTGTTTTAAAATTGACCTTATTAAGTTTACCAGGCATAGTTTGCACACTTTTTGGATTCAAATGTTGCTAATTTATGTTGGGAATTTAGTTCCCAGGGTTAAACTGAGCCACTAGCAAAAGAATAGAATTATTTATGAATGGAATTATACCTCTCACCATGTGGGATGTTCTCTCTGGCACAGTGAACTGGACCCGATTATTGGCCATATTTCTGAATCAGACAGCACATGTATATTTTTGTCTAGTCTCTGGGGTCATTCTTTGTGCAACTGCCATTGGTTAGAACTTAATTTTAACTCATTTATTTTCTTGGCTTGTTTTACATTGTAAACAGATTTGCAAATCTTATTTTTGGCATTCTAAGCCAGCTTCTATTACAAAGACCTTCACTTATCAATACTCCCCTATTATATTTCCATTGTATTTCTTTTATTTATTATATTATATCATATTATGTTATGTTATGGGTGGATTATTATATCATATATTATATTACATTTATTATATTATAATATTACATTAGATGTTATTTCTGATGGTGCAGTGGTTAGAATGCAGTACTGCAGGCTACCTCTGCTGACTGCTGGCTGACTGCAATTTGGCAGTTCAAATCTTACCAGGCTCAAGGTTGACTCAACCTTCCATCCTTCCGAGGTTGGTAAAATGAGGACCCAGATTCTTGGGAGCAATAGGCTGACTCTGTAAACCGCTTAGAGAGGACTGTAAAGCATTATATAATTTTAAGTACTATTGATATTATGTATTACTTGTATTATATAAAAAGGTAATTTAATTTTAGGGGACATGACTACTTCCAATTGCATGCTTTTGAACTGCTAGGTTGGCAGGACCTGGGGCAAGAATGGGAGCTCACCCAGTCATACAGTGCTTAGATCTTGAACTGATGACCTTCCAGTAGACAAACTCAATGTCTTAACAACTAGGCCACTATGCCCCCTATCTATTAGCCTATCCTAGCCTAGCCTCACCACGCCTCGCCACGCCAAGCCTAGCCTAGCCTAGTATAATATGTATTTATCTATTTCTCAAATTTCTACACCTCCCATCTCACCTAAGTGACTCTGAGCAATTTACAGAATTGCTATTATTGATTAGCCATGGCTCTGATCTTGTATGTTGCTCAGTTATCTTGGGTTTCTTAGGTACATTATATTTTTTGCATCTCTGAAGCTTCTACATAATTCTGAGGACCATAATATAGAGAGAGATCTGGACAATCTTTTTTAAGTCAAATGTTTTTTTTAAAAAATACATCTTTACTGTTGTTATGAGAGGAGAAACACATACAGATATCCTCAATTTATGATCATAACTGAGCCCAGAATTACAATTGTAAATCATGGTGGTCATTAAGTGGATCATCATGTGACTACACCTATTTTATGACCTTTTTTGCTGTGGTCATTAAGCAAACTCGGTAGTCATCAAATGAGCCTGTTTTCTTCAATTGGTGTTTTCTGCTGGAAACCAGAAATAAATGCCGGAAACTGGGGTGGGGGGGAGGACACCAAAAATTGTGGTCACATGACCATGGGATGCTACAAATGAATGTAAATGTAAGCCAGTTATCAAATGCCACAAAGGTGATTATGAACACTGGGGAGTTATGGCCACTGAAACTTCAAAACTAGGTTATAAGTAGCTCTGGGGAGGTCTAGTCACTGAGTGACTGGCCATTAAGTGTGGGCTACCTGTAAATCATTAAACAGAAAAACATTTGCAATTCAGTCTTGTAGAACATGTTCATAAAATAAAATAATATTTTAGGAGCATTTAGTATCAGAACCATTAAGGATTGCTGAAAACATCAGGTTTCATAAGTGCAAATGAAAAGAGTCATTGCAGCACACCCAGCAGGGCTTTTTTAAAATAAACTCTGAATATTGCAAATTTGACAAAAGTCTATCATGTACATTGAAAGATTCGCTAGTCTACCAGATGCTGAAAGAAAACTTCTCACCAGAGAGACTTTTAAGAATGCATTTGGTGTTGCTTTCTCCATAGACATTGATGCTGCAAACACTATAAAGTCAGGGGTGTGATGCTACTGGTTCTGCCCAGCTCTGTAGAACCAGTAGCTCTAAAGAGCAGCAGACACCGAACCAGTAGTACCACCAGCTGAATCCCACCCCTGTATAAAGCTGCAGTCAAGAATAATACAAATGTGAATAAAGTTCCAGTAACATGCACATAAAGAGCAGCACATTAAAATGAACTGTGCTGTTGTTGTAGTAGAAATTCACAGAAATCTAAGCAGGTTTGAGGGAGAAACTTGGAATAACACCATGTCACTCAGGGAAAACTAAAATCTTAGTTAAAACTTAACTACCCAGCCACCACTTAAACATGAGTAGAGTGGTATATGCTCTAGATCAGGGATGTCAAATTTGATTTAATTGAGCAGCACATCAGGATTGTGTTTGACCTCGGGGGGATGGGGTGGGCATGGCCAGGGTGGGTGTGACTAACTTGACATCATACCTGTGAGGGTGCCTGTGGTAGTCCAAGAGCTCTGCCAGCCAAACCAGGCTTGCAAACTCCGTTTTCAGCTGGGATGGCCTCGTGCAATCCTCTGCCGTGAAAACAGAGCTTGGGAGAGCCGCCCACAGCCCTTGCAAGCTCTGTTTTCAGTGGGGACAGCCTCTTGCAACCCTCTGCCAGCAAAAATGGAGCACAGTAAGACTGCACGTGACCCTCCTGAGGCTCATTTTCACTGGCAGAGGCACTGTGAGCCAATCCTTTGTTGTTTCCAGGGCGGCCCCATGGGCCAGATCTAAGCACTCTGCTGGCTGGATCTGGCCCATGGGCCTTGAGTTTGACACCCCTAATCTAGATGCTGAATTTGGCAAAGAAAGTGAAAAGGGATAAGTAACATGGAAATCTGTTGTATAAAAGGTGAAATGTGACCAGCATTATGGCTCATGTGAGAAGCAGTTGGCAAAACTATATCAGTGGAATCGAGGAATTAGTTGTGCAGTACCAGCTGTATCGCAGCATGAATTCAAGTGTGGGTGTATATTATCATCACTATTCAGTGTTATAATATACTGGATAATGGGGAAAAAACTGGGCATACAGGTGTTCCTTTTGAGTTGAAGTTCACAGATCCAGCATACACCAGTGTGTGTGTGTGTGTGTGTGTGTGTGTGTGTGTGTGTGTGTGTGTGTGTGTGTGTGTGTGTGTGTGTGTTTGTGTGTGTGTGTGTGTGCATTTGCTTTCGTAGATTTTCAGGTACAGGTATGCAGATTTTGGCGTGTTCGGGTCTTTTCCCATGTAAGATTGAGAATATCTTGGCCAAGATACTCTCAATCTTACACAGGAAAAGACCCGAACATGCCAAAACCTGCATATATATATATTATGTAGCAGAATCAAAATGAAAAGTAAAGTTGCTTTCGAATGTCTTAAGCAAACAACAAGAGAAACTCAGACTACAGACAAATGCGGAAATAGACTAAAGGTGTGTCAACTGATAAAACATGAATTAACATTGCCCCTAGAACCAATTGAGCAGGTGGATGGATTCAAATAACTAGGTTCTTTGATCTTAATCTTCCCTGCAGGTTTTTTTACATCACAAACATGCAGCAGCTCTTTCTTTTCCCATGGACAAGCTTCAATTACAGCAGCACCAGCAGTGAGAGTCCCACCTCTTTGCTAAAATCTATGAACCTCATCCCTCATCCCCTTTAAAGGAGTCTATTTGCAGTTCATACTAGATATGGACTGTGTGACAGAGACAATTGCAGATGAGTTTGACAATCTTGAAGTATTGTATCACAATGTCACAGCTGTTTCTTTTCAGATTTGTTCATTATTATAATTAATTTTTGCCACATTTGATTGCTGCGCTCCACCCCTTAAATATTCAATTCCTTAAGGATCAGACCAGGAAATCAACATTACAGAGAGGCTATGTTTGTGTTATCATTGACTATAATAACAGAATCTTGCAACTCTGGTTGGGTTGTACATCCCCTTTTTATATATCAGTAAAGCAAAGCAGGCAGGTCTAATGTGCTTCTGAATGTTGTCTTATTGTTCTGGATTTAAAAGATGTTTCAGCCTCTTTTGCCAAGGCAGTGGCTCCTGCATATCTCTATCAAGGTAATCTTTAATTTCTACAAGTCAGGAGGGCAAGGCAGAAGAAAAAACAGGGCAAAATTTCATAGGAAAAAATGACACGAGATAAAGTGCTTATTCATTACCTGCATTTAATAGTGAGGTTGGCATCTTTAATAAATCACTAGAGATGTGCTATGTTCCTTCTTGATTCAAATGCTCTACCATCATCCCAGTGCCAAAGAAACCTTCCATCAAAGAACTGAATGATTTCAGACCGGTTGCTCTAACATCTGTAGTTACAAAGACCTTTTAAAAGCTAGTCTGGCCCACCTGAAAACCATCACAGATCTACTGTTAGACTCCTTTCAATTTGCCTACCAAGCAAATAAATTGACAGATGATGCTTTTAATATGACTCTGCACTATGTCCTACAACATCTTGAATCTCCAAAGACCTACACAAGGATCCTCTTTGTAGACTTCAGCTCAGCATTCAATATCATTCCAGACATTCTTCTAACTAAACTAAATCAGCTAGCTGTACCTGATTACACTTGTAAATGGATCATAAGCTTCCTAACAGACAAGAAGCAGCAGGTGAAGCTGGGCAAAATCACATCAATTAGCACAGGAGCCCCCCAGGGCTGTGTGCTCTCTCTATTTTTCTTCTCTATATATGCCAATGACTGCATCTCAAACAATCCTTTTGGTAAAATACTGAAGTTTGCAGATGATACAACAGTGATAGGTTTCATTCAAGACAATGATGAATCTGCATACAGATAGGATGTTGAACAACCAGAACAATCTTGAACTAAATACACTCAAAACCGTAGAAATGGTGGTAGATTTTAGAAGAAACCCTCCTATACAACCACCTCTTACAATACTAGACAACACAGTATCAACAGTGAGACCTTCAAATTTCTAGGTTCTATCATATCTCAAGACTTAAAATGGACATCGAGCATCAAAAATGTCATCAAAAAAGCACAACAAAAGATGTTTTTTCTACGCCAACTCAGAAAGCTCAAACTGCCCAAAGAGCTGCTAATTCAATTCTACAGAGAAATTATTCAGTCTGTCATCTGCACCTCTATATAACTGTCTGGTTTGGCTCTGCAATCAAATAAGAAAGATACAGTCTTCAACAGATAATTAGAACTGCAGATAAAACAACCGATACCAATCTGCCTTCCATTGAGGACTTGTATACTGCATGAGTCAAAAAGTGGGCTGTGAAAATATCTACAGACCCATCACATCCTGGACATAAATTGTTTCAACTTCTATCCTCAAAACGATGCTATAGGCCACTGCACACCAGAACAACTAGACACAAGGACAGTTTTTTCCTGAATGCCATCACTCTGCTAAACAACTAATTCCCACAACACTGTCAACTTATTTACTAAGACTGTATTACTATTATTCTTTTCATCCTTCCTAGCATCTATCTCTTCCCATTTATGACTATAAACATGTTGCTTGTTATCTTTACAATTTATATTGTTTTATTTGTTTCCTAGTATGATTTGATTGCTTATTAGTAACCTGTGACTATCACTAAGTGTTGTATCTTATGATTCTTGATGAATGCATTTTATTTTTTCTTTATGTACACTGAGAGCATTATGCACCAAAGACAAATATCTTGTGTGTCCAATCATGCTTGGCCAATAAAGAATTCTATTCTAAAATTAACAATATAATACTGAGATTAATCTAGGATTATTTTTTTTTAAACAGTCTAAGATTGTAGAGTGTGTTTCTGGTCTTTTGATTTCCTTCTTAGTTTTTTATTGCTTCTTTTGAATGGCATGTACATGTAGTTTATATCTATGTATTTATTGATGACTGATTCTTCTGAATACCAAGTTTCATGGAATACTCTAGCATTTTTGGATTTAGCATAGTCTAGGATGCTCACAATTTCCCAGCTGACACTATGGTTGAGTGTGTCCATGAGTTGGAAGATTAAAGAGTTTTCATCAAGTCTTCTGACTACAACTTAGTGTTTATGGATGTGGCCTCCTAGTCTTCTCCCTGTCTGTCCCATATAGTGGCTATCTGTACATGATATATTGTAGATGACTCCTGTTGTTCTTCTTGGGCAAGTGGATCTTAAAAGGTATCTTGGAGGGATTTAGTTAATTTGTGTGCTATGGTGATACTATGCAGTTCTGATATAGTTGTTTCTGATATGTTTTTCATGTATGGCAATGTCATTCTTTTCATCCCTTGTTTTAGTTGTGCTGCAGTGAGTTGAGTGGTGGGGCAATTTTTCATGAAGAACCAGGCTCAGAAAGCACCAAGGGCTCCATGGTATACTATTATTTCCCATGACATGAATAAATTCCACTTTTGGTAAATCAAAATTGCAACATAGGGGATTAACCACTGCGATAACTAATGGACCTCTGTTGTTATATTGTATGATAACAGAATCTTTAAAGCCTGCCAGAGGTTCTCTCTATCCTCTCATATATAGTGCAGAGGTAAAATATAATTATTTTAAGACTTTCTTACACTTAGTTCTTTCCCAGAGCTGAGATTCTATTTTATTGTCTCTGAAATATTAATGGCACTTATGCTTTTTTGCTATATTTACCTTCCTCTATACATCTTCACATCCCCCTTTTTCTAAGTGAAATATTTTATTCATATTCATTCATTCATTCAATATTATTCAGTCTGCTTAGCTTCTTGATAGCATTTAAACTCTGTTTAACTTGTATTGTAGCAGCTAGATATCCTTTATCTAGTTGTTATATTTCAATAGATGCATATTTCAATAGTATCTCTCCAGGTATTGTATTTCTTGAACTATAAAACAATGTTTGCTTTTGCTAAATTTAATATTTGAGGATTTGGCTTTTTTTTTGAACCGGTTATTCTATGGATCCCCATATAAATATTTCTTCTATCAGTTATTCCATGGTGCCTTAAGATAGTATAGGAGCAGAGTGCAACCCAAATGACCTGTATTTACAGATATAGTATACTGTTTCATTTGGCATACTTCGGATTGCATCAGTTGCTTTGCTGCATATGTTTTGATCTGCTTCCAAGATTTGTTTTGCCTGCTGCTGTTCTTTTGTTAAATTTGCCACCATTTTGTTCGATTACAGTTTCCTTCTCTCCTTTCTATATAAACTCATTTCAGTTTACATGAACAGGGTTCCAGAATTTCAAAGCAATAAACCTTCAAATTAAAAAGAGTACAGTTAGCTCAATGCAGGTTGGAGTGTGGGAGGGAGGCTTGGAAATCCTGATAAAGTTGTAAGTATAGATTATTCAAGAAGAATGTTCTCCTCTGTACTATAACCTTAAGAATACCTAAAATGGCAAACTTCTACCTCTACAGGTATAAAATAATTACCCTGCAGGAGATGATGGCAGGTGGAGGGACTATCATTTATCACAGTGCTGACACCTCACAGCAGAAGCACCACTCATATCCTACCATTCATCATTCTTGAAATCGCCTAAGGCAGCATGAGCGACAACTCTCCCAATCAATTTCTTCTGCTGTTCTGTCACCGGTCCTCCTCAACTCCCCTCCCTTAGGCAGTAGGACACACCTGGAATCTTTTTCAACACAGGAGATGGCATGCCAGAGATTAAATGGACAGAAAAAGTCATAACTGCCTTGCTTCTTGCTGTGAGAATGATTTAATGGTAGGTGACCAGTGTTCAGGATGGAAGCTGACAGGCCAATTTATCATTTCACATCCTTTCATTATAGCAGTTTCTTCACCAAATTTGTCACCTGTAGCTTCAGATGTCCATATTCAGGACAAACACAGGAAACTACTTTATGCCATGTTGGGTTATTTTACATTTAGCCTGGCGCTGCCTATTTTGATTGGCAAAAGCATTCCAAAATGATAGGTTGATCTCATTAATGCTAAACTGAAAATCCAGTTGATGACAGCAAAAAGTTTGACATATTTATATCTCAGTGCTGCTATCTAGTGGTCACCTGGACTTCTGTAGTCAAGACATTACAGGTTTCTTCCAAATGAACGCTGGAAATGCAAATGTAAAGAAGGGATCTTTTATCACTTATGATGGACATGTGACAAAGCAAAAAAATACTGGAGTGGGATTCACATTTTAATGCAAGGTTAGGGTGAATATAAAGATAAAACTAGAAAATTTTATTTTGGGTTTAATGGGAAAAGGCTTAGAAAAAAATTTAGAACTTTGATGTTATATATATTGACAGAAGCAAGATTATTTTATGCACAAAACTGGAAGGACACAACTACTTTTGTTTCCATGTGGAAGCTGCTTTTGGACTTTGTGCTTGAGGTGGAAAAAAATGAAAATTTGATTTTGGGTTTTACCAATTAGATAGGTTTGTTGTTATAGAAATGGCTAGTTTACACTTCTATGTAAAAGTAAAAAGTTCAGGTTTGATGTTATTATCTTATTCTACTGCATCAAAGAGAGTCAGTTTCCTTTCTTTCTTTTTTCCCTTTTCCCTACACATTTCCCTTCCCTTCTTCCTCCCTTATTTTCCTACTATTTTCTTTTGTATTTTTGTATTTTATATTATAAATTAATTTTAAAAAGACATAACTGGTTTTGTTCTTCTCATCTTGGTCCCACTGATTTTTTCCCATCCCTCAAATGAATTCTTCTGAAGTAAAAAGGCTAAACACAAATGCAGCATGCTCCACAAAGAAAACTGCTTTCCCTGATATATGACTTCATCCAGCCGTTGGAATATAACTGGAAAATTTGTATTGTTGAAACAAGTTACATCATGATAAATTTAAACACGTTAAATGATTTGTAAAAGGAGCTGCTTTCCTCAGCTGATCCCCTCACATGCCTGTAATTTTCTCACAGTAGCACTTTTCACAAAGCACAATGTTGAATCACAGATTTGTGGACTTAAAAGGGGCCATAAAGATCATCTCGTGAAGATTCCATGATGTGCAGGAAAATTAAATAAAACCAATTACAACATGTGAAGTCTGCTGAACACTTAGGAACTATATAAAATGAGTAGCAATGTTAATATTAATAACATACTATACAAAAATCAAGTGCCGTCTCATGTCATTTAAGCTCACTTTTAGCACAGACATGCAGCTGGGACCATAACAGAATGGAGACAAAAATGCAATACATTCATTTACTAATTTAGTTTTATGATGACTTGCAAATGCTCAAAATATCCCAAAGAACAAAAAAGGATTTTATAAAAAAGAAATTATGTTAAAAAAAAAAAGGAAAATATACATCTTTACAGTCTTTTAAACATGTCCAATGAAGGAACAGGTCCTTTCACACATGCCAGAAAGACAGGCTGCTGACAATGAGACATTTTCAAAAAAGCCTGTTCTGCAAATCTGAATTCTGACATGTTCATAAATTATCAGCTGGTCCCTTAGATGGCAGATCTAAGCTGCTTAATCTTTATTGTTCAATGTCAACAATTTAAATTGTGCATTGTAAGCAACTGGTATCCAGTTTAGATTTTTCGATAAATAAAGACGTTATATGAGCTCTGTATTTTCCCTGGCTGGCAGCATTGCTACCAGGATTTATGCAGTAGTGGGATTCAAATAATTTAACAACCGGTTCACTCAGGTTTAGGCTGGCCATCATGGAAGGCATGGCCCATCCCCATCCTCCAGCTCCACCACACATGAAGGACAAGCCTCCCATGAGGGCCAACCTGACCCTTTGTAAACACGGTTGTTAAATTACCCCTGCTATCAAAGTGGATCCTGGGCACTGTGCTGCAATGGAGAAATGGGAAATGGAGCGGCTGGCATGAGGGAAGGAGGAGGAGGAGGCACCAGCCACTCCATTTCCTGTTTCTTCATTGCAGTGCCACACTGCAGTGCTGCCCCACCCACCACCCCCCAGATGCCCTTGTTTCCCCCAAGAAAGGTGGTCAAAGAAAGAGGATTCCATCGCATGCTGAATGCCATAATTAAATCATGGCTTCCTAAGATGCCATCTCTGTCACTAGATAAAATGAGGAGGGAGGGAGGGAGAAATGAATGGACGACAGGACATGTGGCTGACAGTTGGCTTCCAGTGCCAGGGACGGTGGAGAAGGGAAGCGGCTGGGCTGCTGCTGCCTTTTATTGGGGCAGATGGAGTGAGACAGGGCTCTTCTTGCCGTCTCTTCTCCCTCCCCCCCTTGTTGGGCATGGCAGGGCTTCCTGCCCCTCACTTCAGCTGGTTCAATGAACTCCAGAAAAATTTAGCTACTGATTCTAGTGAACTGGTGAGAACTGGCTGAATCCCATCACTGAATTTATGTTAATTGCAATTCTAAAAGGCCTAAAGAGATGTTGCACCTAATGTTTAAATTAAAAACTATATTCAAAGTGTGTAACAAAATCTACCAAAATCTAGGAATCTTTGCAATCGACGCACCAGCCTTACTCATGTAAGTGTGCTTTGTGAAAATTTGGAAGTGTAACACCAAATAAAAATCAAGGAACACTCCAAGATTACTCATATGTTATTTCAACTGGAGTCCAATTGTACCCAAAATAAATTGAACTCAACTTTTAAATCCAAATTCCTGTTTATTAAAAATACTATAAATTTGTCTAGGTTGATTTTGTTCTCCCTCTCCTTCAGTTTCACCACCAAATATAAATACTGTTCAAGGATACACATTGCTTACCTTGTGTTTTTTGGGAGAAGTAGCTATTTTGTTGATAACATCTCCTACTACCAACTAACACGAGGTAAGCAATGTGTATCCCTGAATATTATTCAAGGATACACATTGCTTGATAATGGCACTTGCTCTGAATGTTCTCTCCCACTGGTTTAATATGAGTATTGAACTGACTGGGGGACAAATAGAACCCTCTGGCACACCAAGACCAGAGTTGTCCTATTAGGGAGATAGGCAGCATATAATTTAATAAACAAATACATAAGAGGTTAAAGGCTATTAAGATATTCCCTTCAGTGCCACCTACTAAACACACTGATACAAAGGACTAATATCACTATAAAGTGCCCAATACTACCACATGGTCCAGAAGGATAATGTGCATCAGACAAATAGCCGACGACAAACCCAGGGAACAAATAGGACTGCACATTATCCATCCAATTTCCACCAATCAAGATATCTTAAGTAGTTTCAACAGTAACATTTTCCTGCATATTAAAACCAGTTCAGAAAATTGGTAAAATTCAGGTGTCTGGAATTACAAGTGATCACCTTTTGATCCCTGTTCCCAAAAATGAAACATCTGAAATTGGTCTTTTGTGAAACCAATCTCCTGAATCAATGGACGGTTTTGTTTCATTGTATTTTCTCCAGTAAAGGCTCTATTATTACCATCTTTCATCTTCATTAATCAAAAACCCACTCTTATACAAGCTGATTGAATTAGCCAGGAGATCATGAGAGAAGTAAGCAAGTAGTAAGCTAAACAGGATCCAAAATAGCAAAGCATGAGATTGCTAAGGCCATATCTCTATGATCTGCCCTAACAAATACTTTCTAAATCTGGACTGATTTCATATAATTTTCCCATACTTTATAGTATTCAGATTCATCTTTATTTTTTTAATTCTGCATCAATTTGTCCATATCTTTTTAATTATCTCCATTTTGTCTGGAATTTCCTTATATTTCCATTTTTGGGTATAAACTAATCTTGCAGCTGTAATTACATGTATTATTAGATACATCATATCTTTATTGTATCTCTCTAAATTAATTCCCAATAAGAAAAATTCCGGTTTGTATTCCACTTTGGTTTCACACATTTCTTCTAACCCTCTCTGGATTTTATGCCAAAAATTTTGGGCTTTCCTACAAGTTCGCCATAAATGATAATATGAGCCACAAGATTTGGGACCAAAACTTATAGAAAATTTAGAGGACTTTAAAGAAGTGGTGGGGCTGAAAATTAATAGGAAAAAAACAAAAATAATTACAAAAAATAATCACAAATAAACAAAAAAAAGCACTGACTAAGGTAATGGACATCCAGATAAAAAACAAGTAAAATACTTGGGGATTACAATTTCTGCAAGATGTATAATAATTAAAGATGACAATTACACTCCATTAATTAAACATATAACAAGATTTGGAAAACTGGGGCAAATTAAGGTTATCCTTCATGGGCAGAATAGAACTGAACATACTACCAAAATTATTGTTTCTCTTCCAAAATGTTCCCATAAAACTAGAAAAAAATATTTGATGATTTGGATAAATTAATACTGAAATGTATATGGCAAAATAAAAAACCTAGAATTAAATTAAAATTGCTGCAAGATGCCAAAGAAAGGAGTGGATTTGGCTTGCCTGATTGGGGAATTTATTATAGGGCTGCAACTCTCACATGGGTAAAGGATTGGATAAACCTTAAGAACAGAAGAATGTTTGCTTTAGAAGGCCACAACCTAGTCAGGATGGCACGCTTTTTTATGGCAGGATAGACAAGAGGTCCACAAATACTTTCAAAGACACAAAATTAGGCAGGCTTTGTTATTGGCATGGAATAAAACTAGACAACAAATATATGTCGAAACATCAATATGATTATCCACACTGGAAGCTCTGATGTATCCACATTTACTTCGTCAAAGGAAAATTATTACTTATGAGGATATCATAAATGAGAAAGGAGAATTAAAATCGAGGCAAGAACTGAAAGAACAAAGAATGGATATAGAATGGTGGGCTTACCTACAAGTCCAATCAAGTTACAGGAAAGACATGAAAGATGGGGAATTAGCGAACAAAAAACGCAATTAGATGAAATATTATTGGGAACAGATGATAAATTAATAAGGAAAATTTATTAGAATGGAAATTAGAGTAAGAAAAAATAAAAGAAACAATGTTGACATGGATATTGGGTATGGTATTAAGTTGAACAAATGGCAAATTCTATGGGAACGAAATAAAAAATAACATTGGCCACATCGTATAAAATAAATTATATAAAATGTTTTATAGATGGCATATATCTCCATAAAAAATGGCTAAAATGTACCCACATTTATTCCCTATTTTTTGGAAACAAGTTTTTGATCCCTGTTCCCAAAAATGAAACATCTGAAATTGGTCTTTTGTGAAACCAATTTCCTGAATCAATGGAGGGTTTTGTTTCATTGTGTTTTCTCCAGTAAAGGTCCTATTATTACCATCTTTCTGCAAGGGCACTGTTCATCTTCATTCATCAAAAACCCACTCTTATACAAGCTGATTGAATTAGCCAGGAGATCATGAGAGAAGTAAGCAAATAGTAAGCCAAACAGGATCCAAAATAGCAAGGCATGAGATTGCTAAAGTGATATCCCTATGACCTACCCTAACAAATACCTACTAAATCTGGATTGATTTCAAATACTGTATGGCATGAGCAACATGTACTGCTAACAATGAGACAGCCTTTATTTCAGATTGCTCTGCCCCCAGCATTTTCATGAAGGAGATGAATCAAAGCATGGAAGAGTTATATCAGCCCATTCTGTATGGAAGCAATGGAAGCAAAGAATAAAGCAGACTGACCTGTCTCCATTGTTGCAGAGTAGACCTTCAAATAGATCCTTAAATGGCTTCACTATATGATTTGAGAGTTCCTTTTTTTGTAGCCCCACCAACACTCCACGCCACATGGTCAATTTCAGCTCCCTAACAAAGAAGAGGCCAATTCACCTCTGCGAGAAGGAAGAAAGTGTTACAAGCAAAACAGTCAATCATCTGGGACATGGATATGGGCAACAGACTCTCCAGAAAATAAGGGATGAAATTCATTGGGAATTCATGAGAAATACATTATAAATTGCCTAGTCACTTTAGACAATGAGATGAGCAACAAATAAAGTAATAAATAATGATAAAAATAATAAATGCCCCCAGGACTTTTTCAGAAAACCTTCCCAACTCATCAAGTCAGAGTATTTTAAGAGGTTTTCCTCACCAAATTATGGACTAGAAATCTTTTTGCCCTTTATTTGGTTCTTGAAACCCAAAAGGTTCTATTGCCTAATCTACATGCATTTATGTCTGATTCTCTTTGGTAGGCTGTCTTTTACATTCTGAGAAGATATAAGAAGGAAATTAAGGAGTCTAAATCTCACCTAAGATTTGAACCGGACCCAGTCTGGTAAACAGACAAAGTTCTGCTGAATGCCACAATCAGTAGTTAGTAGTTGCCAGTATTGACAGCAGACACCCGTTATAGTGAGTATCTTCTATAATAATATATTCCAGTCATCTCTTCTGCATCTACCTTCAGCAGGTGGTTTGCAGAAGTACTCAAGCAGGTAAAATATGTTTGTCAGAACAATTCTGATAAATCCTTTTCCATATTGAGAATCAATGGTTCATGACAAGAATATTTCAAAATATTTACAATGCAGTTATAAATTTTGAAGAACATAAAGTTTTTAGGATAAAAACAGAACATCTGTACAACAAAGAAATAATTACAAAAGATTGAAAACAGTTAAGCAAACCAATTGGACAGCCAAAATATGTTTCTTCAGGATCAAATTTGTATCTCTTTTCACTTAAAAAAAACAAACATCTTGTAACAAATTTGATAATCCATTTTAATCTACTGGAACTAACGTGGAATGAAAGCAAGGTATTACTTATATACACATAACTATTGACAACTTAAGAGATAATGGAACATTTCCTCCTTCCTAGAGTAGTTGTGTTCCCATACTAATGATACTGCTTCTGGGATAATGCTAAGTCTGTGAAGGAAGTTTTATAACAGTCAACTTCCATTTTTATTTTAATTATCTTCTTTTCAGTGTCACAGAAATGCTGTAGAGTACTATGTATTGGAATTCAATTTTGCCCTATTTTTCTACACCTATAAATCTCAATGCTGGGGAATAAATGCAGAGTTAATTGGGCAGGGGGTATCTGCTCTTTCCTTTCCCTTTTTTTCCTTCTTTCTTTCCTTGTCTAAAGATGAAGCTTATACTTGACACTTTTAGAACTGTCCTGCCCATTTAGTTCTGATTTTGTTCTGATTCTGATCTATGTAATTCATGTTCTCTCTTCTCTTCCCTCTAATGCAGGGTAACATACTACAGGCTCTTAGCTACAAAAAAGTAATTTAGGCTCTTCTATCATCAAGTTATTTTCTAAATTAAATTTATTTATCTTCTCTCCTACAATCATGCTCATCAAGAATATTTTGTTGGGAAAATTAATTTCCTACTGTCAGACTGAATAGATAATCAGCAGGATTCACGTAAATTTTAAAATTTAAATACTATAAAACAGCATTTTACACATGCAGTTAATAGAAATAATTAATGAAAGCAAATATTGATATTGACTTCTACTTCAAATAGAGGTTCTTTTCTTGTCATTAGAAGTAAAGTTTCCTCTTGCAGAGAAATTTTCTAGGCATATTTCTGATTTTGCAAGCCTCTGAGAACTCTGTTTTGACCAAACTGCTGTAGAATTTTCTTGAGACAACTACAGGACCTTCCTTCTCAGTTCATCAAGTAAGGCATAGACCCAATCTCATTAGAGTAGCAACTTTTTCTGAACTGAGAACAGGATCTAGGCTAAAGGATTGCATTCTCTACCAGTTATTTCATTTTATTTTATTATTATTTTATTTATTTTTATCAATTTGTTGAACTGACCCATCTTGCTATTAGTTAAACTTGGAGTAACAGTGGTTCAATTGAGGCTACAAATTTCCCTAGTCATAAAATTGTGGTTGCTGATTCATCTTGTCTAAACCCAGGTTTCTAAAAGAAGGGACCCATCCTTTAGTTTGAAATAGGAGATGGTAAAATAAAACAAAAGATCAGAAACAACAGTTCTATATTTGGTTAAATCTTCTTTCAGAATGGAGGAATTTCATGAGCCACCTAGAATTGGCTTCTTTCTTTATGGAATATGATACTGGGCTTGATGTGCAACAGAGCTTGTGGGGAGACAACACTATTTTGACTGAAAATGAGAGATCTAATCTAGGACCTCCCCCTAGACATGTAGGGCTAAGAAAAGGACATGAAAGACAAGGTCTGCACAACTCCTTATAAGGAAAGAGTGTTCCCACTGGTGATTGCCTGCATCTGGTGAGGCTCTGTTTTAGGCCATCGCTAGCAAATGTTGGGAACAATCACTCCATTTGCTAGAATTTGAATTTGCTAGTCTATTGAATAGAATTTGCTAGTCTATTGTGCCCAGAATGTTTGCTTCTGAAACTCTGTAACTTGAACCCAGACCAGCTACCATCCTACAATGACTGCACCACTTCTTCACTGTACCCTGTACATCTGCCTGATCCTTGGGATTTTGCTTATTGAGAGTGACTGTGTAAGTTTCCCAAAGATTTGGATCTGTTTGAAATTGTGTGTTTGTGCATCCGCATATACACACTGCCTGATGCTGCTGGACCAAGTAAAGTCTTGAACTATTTTTCTGGTGTCTGTATATGTGTGAATTTGAGGGAGGGAGGCCTGAAACTGGACATTCATAGGGTGTGGAGTGAGATCAAATGTATAATGATTGCATCCCACAAATACCACAATGTGTTAGATGTCATGATCCAGGTATGCAATTTGCATAATGCCACCATCACACATGTATCAGTATTTTATCAATTTATTGTGGATAAGACTGATAGGATATTTGGGAGGTAATTGAGTAGCACTATAATTAATGCCTGTATCCCTCTACTTTACATAGGTCTATGTTCAGGACTCAGTCTGGTGTTCTGTTTCACCTGAATTCCAAAATAATATTGCCTTGTACAATATTATTTCTTCTAAAGGTGGAGGATGAATCAGAGTCTAATAATACAACAGTCCCATATAATATGTGCTCACTTGTCTTCAACAGTGATAGTGAATTATTTGTAAGTAAGCAAGCATTATTTTGTGGTTAAGTAAAACTTAAAACCTTGTGTGTAAAACAACAGCTCTGGTGATAGAAGTGCTTAATTTAGCAGTTCTGGTCTCTGCCAATTTTCTTTTTCATTTCTTTCCCAGATTTTTCAGTCTTGGATTGTTATTGGGAGGTGTTGAGGGTTTTAGGTTTTTTGTCAGTATTGTTCTTTGTTTGTTTTTTTTAAATTATGTGCCAACAGAGCAGAATTTTTTAAGGTGACAAACTGTGAAGAATTAAACATAATTTTACAGATGAACAACTGCAAATAACAAAATCTCAGACAAACACAATTTTAATGAAAGGTGACATGCTGGAGATAGGGTGCTTGGTGGGCCCCCTCCCACTTTTTGCCTTCTTCTTAGAACAACGAATTAGTTTAGGAAACTGTACAATAATGCTGCAATCACAGTAAGCAACTCAGACTTTACGCTGTTAGTTTTGCTTTCTAGTTTGCTTTCCAAAATGAAAGATGACACTTCCTTTGCTGCAGTGTATTTTCTTCACATCACATATGTCAGATTTGGTTTATATCTGGGATCGCTCTCTTTGCTTCATACTAGGAGGCACAGTGCTATTTTCCCCAGTGGTGGGATTCAATTCTTTTTACTCCCGGTTCTGTGGGCGAGGTTTGGTGCGCGTGGAAGGGGAAGGATACTGGAAAATCTCCAGTCAGAGGAGGGATTTGCCAGTTCTCCAAACTATTCAAAATTTCCACTACCAGTTCTCCAGAACTGGTCAGAACCTGCTGAATACCACCTCTGATTTTCCCTCTTCTCTTCCTCCTCACTGATTTGACTCATTCTGAGCCCTGGTGTGAATTGGTAGCTGAATCTTCTAGAGCACACTGTTCTCTTGAGTAAATGCACTGAAAACTTTCTCAGAGATTTGACTATATCTTCCATATATTTCTGAGCAATTTTAACAAAAAGAAATCTAACACACAGGGTTGAACAGAGAATTAGCCTGGCCCTGGGTTAATCAGAGCCAATCCAAAACTCTAGACAACTCTGAACATCCAAATCTAAGGAGGAAGATGTTGTCTTCTGCTTAAAATAGTAGCTTATGTACACAAGACATGCTATGATGGTTTACTTTTAACTAGATTGTGCACAAAATGGAAAGTGCATTTTGCTTTGGGATAAGAATAAAACAGCCCTACAAAAAACATCACATGGGAATCTTTTGAGTTGTCTATACTCTAATGGTTTAAATGTTTTATGTTTATTCAGACCATAACATAGCAGAAGATTGTGGAGCGAACCATTGGCTTCAGGGATGATGTCATCAATTTTTTTTATTATTATTATTCCTGGGATGAACTAGCTACAAGTAGAGTGAGACATGGAACACACTTCCCACAGGAGAAACAAGTTTGTCTTTCTTAGCTAATCCTGTAGGCTTTAAACTAAATCTGGAGGGAGATCATTCCCCAGAACCTTAATCAAAGCATAAGATCAAAGGCACTAAACCCTAAAGCAAGGAAAATAATGGAAAGAATGTACAAGTGCCCAGGATAACCCAGGAGATGCAGGAAGCAAACCTAAGAAAAGCAGTATTAAAGGAATCAAAAATTTGTACATTAATGCACAAAGCATGAGATACAAACAGGAACAAGTACTAGTACAAAATCCTATCATGGGCATAAATATGACATTGTCAATATTTCTGAAATAATTGGGATGGAATATAGAACTGGGAAGATATAGTTTGCTCAAAACAAATCAAACACAAGGCAGGTGGAGCATTATACAAAATAAAAGACCACACATGTATGGACATTTGTGTCAATAAGAGTGAAACCCTTGTGTGAAAATCAAGAGAAAAAGAAACTGTCAGATGGTGCTCCATTCAAAATCCAAGAAAGAAATACTTAGACTCCATTAATTAGAGAAAAATATCTTTTACTGGAAAATCAAGTGGTAGCATCAAAAGAATTCTGAATCTGAGAAAATGAGTGCACAAATCACATATGCAAAGTGATGGCAACATTCCCACCCACAATAGTTCAAATTGTCCATTCAATTAAAAGTTTTATATAACCTCATGTGGGCATCTTCAGATGGTGATTAGGCATCTGTCTGTTGACCTTGACATATTTTGATAAAGAGGTGCGCTTGCGCATAGCATAAGGAGCATAAACAAGAAACTTCCCCCCAATTTATGAAGTTTTTTCTCTGAAACCTCCAGCTCGCTTCCCATAACTATTTCACCTCTCCTCCCACCAACCCACCCACTCCCCCGTTACTTATGACAGCCGAAAGATGCGAAGCAAAGGAAAAGAATCTTGAAGGCTGACAGAAACAGAATAACACTGTTCTGGGTGGCAATCCAACCAAGCAGAAGATTAAATTAGATTAAATATTTGCAAATCAGGTTAGATTTCTGAGGTGTCCAGAAAGCACATCACTGAGATAAGGGAGAACTTCAACTATCCTGACATCATTTGGGGTTCAAATTCTGTCTCAGGAGAGAAAGCCAATGGGCTCTTGACAACCCTTGCAGACAAATTCATCATCCAGAAGATGGAAGGGGTACAGAAACACCAATAATGGAGGAATGGATTATGAAGATGGCTAAATTTGCAGAAATAGCTAAATTTACTTGTTTGATTCAGGTAAGAACCACAACTACTGTGAGGAATATAAGTCACCTAACAGGTATTTGGGTTAGAAATATATAAACCAGGATAAACATTTTAAAACTATATCTTTAAGAAAATGCAAA
>BHFT01066925.1:0-18604 GCA_004320025.1 Laticauda laticaudata | reverse complement strand
ATGAATATATGACAGATTTGCTATGTTTACATATAAAATGAAATGTGTATTTATAAATATTTGTAAGATTTTTATATATAAAGCATATGTATCAATGTATAAAGAAATGTAAAAAATATGTATATTTAATATTGTTATTCTTATTCACTGCTTGGGTGCTTTTTGATCATCCACAAGGAATCTTCTAAAGTCTAGCATGCAGCTTATCAATCAGGCTAGGGATTAAATTGGTCTCCTGAGATAAATATTGCTAAGGGGGGGAAGGAGGGAGAGAGAGAGAGAAACGAAGTTCATAAACATGTTTGATAACTGTCACATCCCCTTAAAAAGTTTAATAGCAGATAATATGAAAAATCTCTTTTTTATTTCTTTTATCCCTCTTATATGATTTAGAATGGCAGGTTTGATTCCTCCACTAAAGCTTTTGATCTGGCCTGAGAAAATTTCACTTAATGGTTGCAAAAACCCTGAATTTTCTATTCATTTTCAATAGTTATCTAGGTTATCTGCAGGCCAGATCTGATAACTCTAGCTCTTCCAATATTCATTGATTTATTGGGCAAATTGAAAGTGGCTTCTTCTCCTTCTCTTCTTCCTTCTTCTTTTTTTTCCTTCATTTCCCTCCTTGCTCCTTAGGCAAGCTTTCTTCCTCAGCTGCTGTCTGACAAAAAACTACCCTTGGTTTTCTTATACTAACTCAAGGTCTCAGAACTGTACTATGGAGAACTATGCAAGCTTTCAAGTTCTCCAAAATGAAACAAAAGGAGGCGGGGGGAGGGATAACCCAAAAAGTAACTGTTATTACAGTCATGGCATCTCCATCCAGTTATAGAATGTGGGAGGAATTCTGGATGATTGGGAAGTGACTTTGTGGCCACTTTCTGAACAGCAAATTGTGAGAGGGACAAAGATAAAGTTTTGTTGTTCACTTATTACCATCTGAAGACAATTATAGCTTTAGAGAAATGGAAGGATGCCATATATCAGGAGCATCTGGTGAGCCCAAGTCACAGAAGATAAAAACCCAGGGGGAGTGAGGAAAAAGGGAGAGAAAGAAAGTATATACACATGCTGGACATTTTAGTGATGGATGCCAGGAAGGATCAAGGGGAAGCATTACTCCTCCATAGACTTGGAAAGGTAAAACAGCAAAGAAAGATGTCCTAGTTTTAAAAACCTTGACCTTGGTGATAAATAAAGTATTCCTAGGCCGTAGATACTTAGCTCTCAATTATAGTAGAAAAGGTAAATTAATTTTGAAAGGTCTTATCAATATGTGAGTTGGTCACATATGTACCTTGTATCCCTCCCTTGATAGAGTTATGATCTGTGTAAGACGCCTAGACAGACTGCACAAACTTTTCACGAGAGGAAGAAACCAGGAAAGATAGAAGCCATGGAAGGAGACAGAATGTAGAAGGTAGAAGCAATGGGAGTTGCTTAGAGTACAATGGCATCAATAATGTAAATAAGTAAAACTGATTAGCTGGATATTTTCTATATTTTCAACTGATTCAGCATTAATAGCAGAGAAATCCCTCGTGTGTTCTTCCTCCTCCTTCGTGCAGACCATGTGCCTTCCTCTTTTCCTGCATTGGTTTGATAAGTAATGGCAAAAAAAGAGAGAATCCTTTAGAATGAAGATTGGCAGTGCTTAGAATCTATAGGATGCTGAATGTCAAATGCAGAAGAAAACGTTGAAAATTGAAAGGAAGAAGGAAGTGTGTAAGAAAACATTAGAACAGCCCTAATCAGAGGAGTATTTGACAAAGGAACCAAATATATTATAATACATATATTGACAGTGGCAAGAATTGCTTATGCATAGAATTGGAAATTAGATAGCACCCCCTCCAAAAGCATGATAATAAAGAAAGTAATGGATTGCACAGATATGGCCAAACTCACATTGGAATTTCAAGACAGAGAAGATATGGAATACTATACATACGGGAAAGTGGTATAATTGGTTAGAAAGTAGAAACAAAAATTAATGTAAATATGTATATTGACTGAAATGGAAATGTTGATGTCACAGTGCTGAGAAGATTGTATATGTTTCTTTTTTAAATGTTCAAAAGTACAATAAAAACTATTTAAAATAAAAAAGTTACTCATGATTTCTCCACATAAGACTATATTATTACAGACAAGGTCTCACGAGATCATCTTGTGAGATCCCCTGAGACTTGCTTGAGTCGTCAACACTTAAAGAAGCAAACTAGAATGAATTTTGATCTGTGCCATCACTCAAGGTGTTTGAAGTGCACCTACAGAAGACCTTGGATGATCTGGATTATCTTCCATTTCTTGTTCAAGCCTAATCATAGTATAGAAACTGCACTGGTTGTTCCTTTGGTACCTCATGCAAACAGAAAAGGTGGCAGGAATCTTAACCTGGTGTAAGAAACTGTGAAGTCTGATTTGAGGGGAACAGACTTGAATAAATCCTCTTGTTGGTACACAAGTTCTCTAGTTTCATATCGTTTTATCTATCATACTTGAAAGAAATGCACTTTTTTTGAAGGAGCAGCTGTGCAATTGTTGTTTGCTCCTGCTTGAGTCGCAAGTAAAAATCATGACCAGAAGACCCTTTGGTCATTTCAGTTGGCCCACCAGTTCCAACCTTTCCCAGATCAGAAAGCACTCAAGACAATTATTCATACCCTTGTCAAATATCAATTCAACTATTATTCTTCTATTTGCTATATATACATGGGGCTGTCCTTGAAGACAATCCAGAGGCTACAGCTGGCTCACAGAGCATCTACCTATTTGCTGGCAATGGCAGCTCTCTCTAAAGCCTCACAAAATAGAACTTGGTTCCTTTTACCTTAGGGACTGTCTACTCCAAGCGCAATCTGTCAACCCTACATAGTTTAGCTAGAGGGAACAACCTGAGTGGTTTGTCTCTCCCTACCTGAAGGGCTCTCAGTAAATGCTCGACCTCAGATGGCCCCCACCTGGTTATTATTTAGGAAGAGGGTGAAAATGATGCTCCCTCACAGAGCTGTTGGAAAGAGAAAAAAAAATCTCACTATGCAACACCAGGGATAGAAGATAATTGAATTTTGAACTTTTTTTGTGGTTTTGTCATGGTAAGCTCCAAAGGCTGGTAATTATGACCCATTGCTTGCAATCCAGCAGCTATAGGCATGTGGGGGGCAGGGAGGAAGGAAAGGGGGAAGTTCTGGAATGTGCATTATGACATTGTGAAACAAACCCTGTGATATGTGTCCAATATCAGGACTAAAGCACACAGGCCACAGTTTGTATTGTGATATCATGGTGCAGGTTGCATTGTTGGGATGGGGTGTTTTTTGTTGTTGGCCTTTCTTGTGTTTATGGCCTGTAGTGGTTATCTGTGTTACCTGCATTTAAATCAAGAGAGGTGCTTTCTTCAGTGGCCTGGAATCATATATTCATATTTAGATGTGCAGCCCCATTGCATCCACCTATAGAATGCTAATTTACATTATTTTATGGGTGTTCCACTTCTGATAGTTTTATGGAATTACCTGAAGTGTTTGGACAACAACATCACAATATTAATAAGGATAGAATCTTTTTCTTTAATTTAATGCACCTCAATATGTTAAAGAGCCTGGAGACTATGCTGAACAGTGGTTAAATATTTGGTTCAAAATTGGAGGAAACCAAGTTCAGGTCTACCTACAGCTACAGAAACTCAGTGGAGTTTCTCTAATGGCATCCAATGTTCCAGGGTTGTTGTTGCACAGATACTATTTATTTATACTGTTTGTTTGTTTATGAAAATTTATATGGCTTCCCAACTCACTCTTGGAGACTCCAGATGGCTTACAAAAATAAAAACCCAATATGAAAACAATAACAAGTGATAAACCCTCATTCCCTTGGTGACAACAGTCAGTCAATCAAATAAGCCACTTGATAGGCTTCATCTGACTCTAGACTCCCCCAGCCCATTGGCTGAACCAGGTCTTCAAGACCTTGTGAAAGAGTCTCAAAGTGGGGGCAAATCTTATCTTCATGGGGGTGGTGCTTCACAGGGAGGGAGCCACCACATAGAAGGCCCATCTTCTTGGTCCCACAAGATGAACTCCTTAGGTGAGGGGACCTAAGCATTCCCTGCCTCCCTGCTCTGGTGGATTGAGTAGATATGACTGGGAAAAGCTGGTTTACCATAAATCTGCAATAAACATAGATTCTTATGTATGTCAATTTATAAGTGTTGGGGGGGGGAAGAAAAAGCAACTTTAACAACTAAATAAGGACCAACTTTTTTGCAATAATTTTCTCTCCCTGATCACTAAGATGTTAGGATTGCAATAGATGTTATACAAAGCTCCAGTCAGAATTCCTTATACTCTGCACACTTTAGTTTCTGTACTAACCAAACATCTGGTTTTCTTTCTAGTTTTAAATAACCAACAGATTAGCCCATATTTCACTTCCAGTGTAGTGGAAGTGTCAGTCAGGGTGTGATGAGTTCATGGGATATCTTCCACAAATGAAGTAAAGGTAGTCCTCGACTTACAATCACAATTCGAAACAGAATTTTGGTCATTAAGTGATGCAGTTGTTAAGAAAGTCTTCACATGACTGCACTCAATTTTAAGAGCATTTTTATTGTAATCATTTGTGACTCACATGGTTGCTAAGTGAATCCAATATTGACTTGGCTTGTTAGAAGCCAGCTTGTTTGGACAGAAGTTGCTGTTCTATAATTACAGGCATATTATGACAGTCATAACTTTGAAGATGGGTTATGCTTTATCTTATGGATTATGCTTAACACTTTTCAGTGACATCATAACTTTGAACCATCATTAAACAAGTAATCATAAGTTGAGTACTACTCATAAGTGGTTAGTATTCACATTCACGTGCATAAAATTATATTAGCTAAATATGGGGCCCAGAGTTTGCTAAAGGGTTGCATATACATTTTACTAGAACTGTGGATCAATTCAAAGTAACTAATATATAAATCCCATTGACTATTCCTAGTGTGTATTTTATGTCAAACTTGTATATATTTGGATAGGTGTAAAATGACCTCTAAGGATTAGCTGAACTTCCCACCTTTTCAATAAAATGAAAATACTGTATATACTATGACAATAGGAGTTTTCTGTGGCAAAAGAGCATGCAGAACAAACAAACCCCAATGAAATAAAATAACAATTATATGCCAACAGTATAAAAATTGTATATAAAAACCTGTAAATAATTTTATTAGTGTCAGTTGTTTGTTATATCAGCATCTATTGCTTGTGGATATTTACTGTTGCTCTTCAATATTTGGTATTCTAGAGGGTGACTGAAATTATTCTGAAAGGAAAAGATAAATGTAAAAATCATCAAAGCAGACTGGGGGATGTAGTACCAAGGGAGAAATAAGAGGTTGAGAGGATTTTTTTTTAAAAAAAATATGTCACCATAAAAGGAACAGTATAGCAACACCTGGAAAATAGGTTTAGAAACATCAGAGCTGTAGGAAGTCTATTAAACTTCCCTTAGAGAACTGTAATTAGTTCTAAAAAGAATCTTTGTAGGGATGGCAAAAGAGGTTTAAGTGAGAGTTTTCTCTTTGTTTCCTTTGAGGTCTCTAACCTCATTTTGATGTTTAGTAGCTTTTATTTTCTTAGCATGGCTGAATTCTAAAAGATGTAAGAATTATATCAAAAGGCCGCATGGTAAAGATTTTCTCATAATTGCTATGAGGCTCATGAATGAGTAAAGTTGGATGAAATAGTGGTTTAGAAGAAACAGAACAAAAACAATATAGCTCTCCACCCTGATACAGATGAGATAACTGACCCTGATGATGAAGATCCAACAGAGATTTCCCAGGTCACAATTCCAGTGATTCTGTCAGATTTGAGGAACTATAGATAAGATGCCTTCCAGCCACCTTCATAATCAGTTGCCCATGTAAGTTCCTCTCCTTCTAAGCATGACAGTCTAGAACACGGGTGTCAAACTCACGTCATCACGGCAGCATCACATGACATATTGGGACTTTTTTCCTCCTTCAATGAACCAGGCATGGGCATGGCCACTATGTGACGCATCCAGCCCATGGGCTGGGAGTTTGACAGCCCTAGTCTAGAAGATTTAAATTATTATTGCTTCCTCCAGTTAAACATGTACAGTAAAAGATGTGGCTTTGCTGAAATTAATCAGAAATTTTACCAGTTTCCTAGATAAGACAACATAAGAGGGATCCCATATAATTTCAGAACATACAAAAATGAATGTTTGCTTGTGATTTTAAAGTTTTCCAGTAACTTTCCTAAAATGGCAATAAGAAGCTTTTCAGTAATAAACACTATATTTACATCAACCAATGTAGTTTTACTCACTCGTTTTGTACAGTAATGTAAAAATATTCCATTCTGTAAGTGAGCGAGTAGAAAATAGGTCTCTGCAGAGTCTTTAGCTAACCCTTTGAGGAATAAAAAATGCTTCTGTCTAGGAACTGAACAGTCAACACTTGCTGCAGCGCAGAAATGACTCTTCCCCTTTCGCATGCGCAACCCCTCTGCAACCTAGCTGAACTGCTCTGTGAGACTAATTAGTATTCTCTGAAAATGTCTAGGATATTGATCTGAGATTTGAAGACTCTATTGATGTACAGTCGTCAGTTACAGTTGAATGAAAATTACCTTTAAGGGGAATTCAGAAGGCGAAAATATATCACAGATTTTGTGACTTCTATTGTTATGTAAACTGGCAGCTCAGCTAAGAAATAAAATGCATATCCTTTCAAATTCTTTAAACTTTTTTATAACCCCCAGAAGATCAGAAATAATCAGGCATAGAGATTTTTTACAGGATATACTTTACCATTCCTTTCCTGTTTTCTTCAGACCCGTGAATACCTTGAGGATGTAATAGCCCAATAGATTTCTTTGTTCATCCAAATATTTTTTTGTTCCTTCTAATGTGATCTGCCTTATATAATAGTCACACAGAAACAAAATTATACATGAATTGCAATCATCTAAAATTGTAATTTGTTCATCTTAAAGCCACAGATGAACTTATGAAGAAAAGTCCTATATACTAAACCTTTATTTTTTCTCACAAGAATACCAGATATGATAAGAACTCTGTTTGGTGACACCAAAACCTGGGGAGGGAATGGGATTTTGTAGTAACCTTCCCCCAGGTGTGGGGAGGGAATGGAGATTTTACAGTATCCTTCCCCTGCCACGCCCACCAAACCATGCCCACCAAGCCACATCCACCAAGTCATGCCATACCCACTAAGCCACGCACACAGAACTGTTAGTAAAAAAAACTGAATCCACCACTAGGCTTGGGTCAACTCCACTCTATTCTAGCTGTAAATTCCACCCCATTTGGGGAGAAACTCCTGTTGAACCTGAAATTCTAGGATGTATAGGGAGCGAAAGTTAGGCAGTACGATTTCATAGTGACAACACCATGCCTTTAACCAAGATGAAGTTAACCCCTTTCTTGAAGGCTTTCTGGAAAATGCCCAAAACTAAACTGGTTCAGACAATATTCCAACTACATTCACGAGCAAATCCATATTTATTTTTATCTTCACTTTTATGTTTTTTATTCAGTTTGTTTTAATTTGGAGTTCTGATTTTATAATTTTACCATTTGATGACGTGACCAACCATAACTATTTCCATGTTCTCATATTGTATAAACCGCCGAGCATCATCAGATAGCAAGAAAATATAAATTTAATAAACCAATAAACAAAGAAATTCTATTGTGGGGCTGTTGGCATAAAAAGACCACTCTAACAGAAAAACTGAAGAAAAGCTTATCAGAAGAGGTAATCAGAAACAAAGAAAGGAAAAGCATTGTAAACTTTGATATTTGCATCCCACCTGAGCGCTCATTTTTCATATTCAGACTAGGTACGAGACATTCTGATATTTTAATGTGTCTAAGATTTAATCTGATGTCTTCTTAGAATCCAAAAGAGGATTCAAGCCAGAGGTAGTATTCAGCAGATTCTGACCCATTCTGGAAAACCGGTAGCAGAAATTTTGAATAGTATGGAGAACTGGCAAATACCATCTCTAACTGGCCCTGCCCCCATCTATTCTCTGCCTCCCAGTCCCAGTTCATTGGCTGGGTTTTCTTTTGTTGCCCTGCACAGGAGGACAGAGCTGGAAAGCAGGTTAGTGGGGTGGGAGGGAATGGGGATTTTACAGTACCCTTCCCCTGGCATGCCCACCAAGCCACACCCTCCAAGCCACACCCACAGAACTAGTAGTAAAAAAATTTGAACCCCACTACTGATTCAAGCCACTGGAATATTTGCCAGATAAAGATATCCTCATATCTAACTGAAGCTAAGTGATGCAAATTAGTATTACGAATGCTGAAGAGAATGATCCTGTTCTCAGAACTTGATAGGGATCTTCAGCTTCTTCATATTATTCTTAACCAGCCACTGAGAATACTATGTTAAAGTGGTTAAGCAGACCTCAAAGCAACACTTTCTCAAGAAAGTAAGTCTACCAGAGTGTTCTGCTTTTCGAAATGATGCTAAACATCACTTTAAAAACGCACTCCTTCCTTCCTTCTTTCCTTCCTTTCTTCCTGTCTAGTCCTTTTTTATTTTTGAATGTGTAAAAGGAAGTAAATAGGTGTTTGCCCTCGTTTCCAAATACCACTTTCAAAGGAAGTAGTCCTTGACTTATGACAGTTTATTTAGTGACTGTTCAAAATTACAGTAGCCCTGAAAAAAGTGACTTATCATCGTTTTTCACATGATCATTGCAGAAACCTGAGGGTCACATAACTAAAATTCAGACGCTTGGCTACTGACTTGTATTTATGACGGCTGCAGTGTTCCAGGGTCATGTGATCCCCTTTTGTGGCCTTCTGACAAGCAAAGTCAATGGGGAAGCCAAAGTCACTTCACAACCATGTTGCTAACTTGACAACTGCAATTTGATTCAGAGATAGAAGTTTACCTACACTTTTTATCAGAATTTTCCACAGATAGGAAAATATTGCTTTTGAATCTTACTCTGACTTTTTAGCAAAAAACAAAAACAAAAAACCTAGTCCAATCTTTTTGACTTTCTGGGAAGTTTCCTGGTTCTAAATTGATTGCTAATGACCTGTCTGTCTGTCTGTATTGCTGTGTCGATAAAAAAGATAGCATTGCTGATGGAATACCTCAATACAATTGATATTTGTATTAAACACAGGCTGTTACAATTGTTGTCTTTATGAACATTGTTATGACAGAAATGAACAAAATCATATTGGAAGCAAGAAGTAATATTCAGCAAGTATTCATAGAGTCTCGACAAATATCATTCTCAGTATTTTCAAAAACTATTTCAGTATTTGGCACAGGTCTTGATACCCAACATAAGCTTCGTTAAGCAAAGATCCTGTCTAACTAATCAGCTAGAGTTTTTGGAGGGTGCTATAAACAATGGAATGGAATGGAATGGAATAGAACAGAACAGAACAGAACAGAACAGAACAGAACAGAACAGAACAGAACAGAAGAACAGAATAGAAATAGAATAGAATAGAATAGAAAAGAATAGAATAGAATAGAATAGGATTCTTTATTGGCCAAGTAATGAACTGGACACACAAGGAATTTGTCTTGGTCAAATGCTCTCGTATACATACAAGAGAAGATATATTTGTCAAGAGTCAGATCATAAGGTACAACACATAATAAACAAGGGAGCCAGTGAATTACAGTAAGCTTAGGTTTCGAAAATACTTTGAACAAAGTTCCACATCAACGACTTTCACCATAAGCTTTAAGGTTAAAGGTTCCTTTCGCAACATACATGCTAGTAATTTCCAGCTCAAGGGGGTGGTGCTTAATCTTCCTTAGCAAAGCAAAGAGCCAGAGCTCTCAGAAGCCATCTCCAAAAACATCTCTGAAGAAGTTCATGTGGCCGGCATGAAACTAACACCAAAGGCACACAGAACACTATTCCCTTCCCACCAAAGTGGTCCCTATTTTTCTACTTACATTTTTTACATGCTTTCGAACTGCTAGGTTGGCAGAAGCTGGAACAAGTAACAGGAGTTCATCCTATTATGCGGCACTAGGGATTCGAACCACTGAACTGCTGACCTTTCTGATCGACAAGCTCAGCATCGAACAGAAAGGTCAGCCACTGAGCCACCATGTCCCTTTATCATAATCTTTACAGTCATGGAATAAAAGAGCAAGCCCTCTTATGGATAAGCAACTGGGTAAAGAAAGTAAAACAAAAACAAAGAATATTTTTGCACAAATTCTCTATACAAATTACTTGTGGATTCAGGATGAACAATGTCACTGAAGTCAAAGCAAAAGGTTGGTTTTTTTAAGGAGAGTAAATTACAGGTAGTCCTTGATTTATGACCATAATTCAGCCCCAAATTTCTGTTGCTAAACAAGACTTTTGTTAAGTGGGTTTTGTCTCATTTTACCACCCTTCTTGCCACAATTGTTAACTGAATTCCTGCAAGTAACACGGTTGTTAAGTGAATCTCGCTTCCCCATGGATTTTGCTTGTGAGAAAGTCACAAAAGGAGACCCTTGGGACCCTGCAACCATCATAAAGATAAGTCAGTTGCCAAGTGTCTGAAAATTTTAATCACGTAACCATGAGGATGCTGCAGTGGCCTTAAGTATGAAGAACGGTCATAAGTTGCTTTTTTTTAGTGCCATTGTAATTTTGAACGGTCACTAAATGAACTGTTGCAAGTCAAAGACTACCATAATGGCAGGTTCAAAAAAAAGGCTGAGAAAAGCTGGAAATTATTAAACATCAGCAACATAATTTTATAGATTGCATAATATGGGTGAAACTGAAACTATTCAAACCTTAGATGATTCGGAAGCAATGTCTCCTAAAGACCCTCATCATATTCCATATGGATCAAATTTAGTATGTTGGATTGCCTCAGAAGTTCTATTCCAGTGATGGGATTCAAAAAAAATTAGTACCGGTTCTGTGGGCATGGCTTGCTGGCCTTGGTTTGGCTTGGTGGGCATGGCAGGGGAAGGTTACTGCAAAAGCCCATTCCCTCCCCACCCACTAACTGTCAGGATTCCAGCAGTTACTCCAATTAAATCATAAGCCACACTCCCCAAACTAAAGAGGATTTATTGGAAGTTAACATTCTATGTGGCACTAACCTGGGCGAGCCAACTCTGAGATACGTAATTCACTGTCACCCTTGATCCTGCTTTTCCCCCCACCCCTCTGAGTGTATCATCCAACAAAAGACTTCCATAGACAAGAGTCATTAATCATGCTCTCCAATTAGATTTTTTTCCATAGCAGAAGCTTCAGCCATCTAATCAGTCTTTGAAGAAAATATGAATGGAATGTACTTTCAATTCCACAATGCTGCCTGCTCTTTGAAACCCCCCCCCCTTTCTGTTGTCAACTATAAAATGTGTACACAAAATATTTTATGAATTGACACTAACTTGCTTTCTAGCTCCATTCACCTGTGCAGGATAACAAAAGAACACCCAGCCAATCAGCTGGGATTTGGGAGGCAGAGAATAGGTGGGGGTGGGGTCAGTCAGAGGTGGTTTTTGCCAGTTCCCTGAACTACGCAAAATTTCCACTACCAGTTCTCCAGAATTGGTCAGAACCTGCTGAACACCACCTCTGTTCCATTCCAACTTACCTGCTATTGGAGGTACATGGAGTTCATGTAAATGGAGTTCAACAGTTCATTTAGTGACCGTTTGAAGTTACAATGCCACTGAAAAAAGTGACTTAATGATTGTTTTTCACACTTATGACCATTGCAGCAACTTCATGGTCATATGATCAGAATTTGAACTCTTGGCAACTGTGCTCAGATTTATGATGTTTTTCAGTGCCAGGGTCATGTGATCAACTTTTGCGACCTCTGACAAGCAAAATCGATGGAGAAGTCAAAATCTATTAACAACCCTGTTACTAATTGAACAGCTGTAGTGATTCACTTAATGACTATGGCAAGAAAGGTTGTAAAATGGGACAAAACTCTATTAAAAACTGTCTCACTTAGCAACAGAAATTTTGGGCTCAATTGTATTTCTATATCAAGTACGCCCCATAGATATTCATGAATACAGAGCCTTTCCTGTAATGGCACCCCAGTCTTTTAATTTTCTCTGCACTAAATTCAGGGGTGGGATTCTACCAGTTTGCACCTATTCGCTAGAAGCGGTTGTTAACATTCTAAGCAGTTCAGAGAACCAGTTGTTAGAAGAAATTACTGGCCTAATCCTGTAAGGAAGGCAGGAAGGAAACATTCTGGTGTTGCTTATAGAAACTGCCTCTCCGTTAACCCTTATTACATTCTTAGCAGGACTAGACTTCCTGTGTCAGGAACTTCTCTGGAGTTTTTTTCCCTTCCTTTACTGGTACTTTGCTTGTGTGGAGTGACCATTCAAAGTTACAATGGCACTGAAAAAAGTGACTTATGACCATTTTTCACACTTATGACTGTTGCAACATCCCCACTCATGAGAGGCCAGGCGAGGAGATGCTTGCCTCGATGTGAGTGATATTGAGTTGGCCACACCCAGCCAATAACATGACCACCAAACCATGTCCACCACCTAAGCCACGCCCACAGAACTGGTTATTAAAAAATTTGAATCCCACCCTGACTAAATTGTGTTCAGCAGCAAGGTTTTTTTTCTCTCTTTTAGTTTGGGGTGTGTGTGTTGTTTTTCTTGGCTTTTAGCCTTCTGCTTTTAACTGAGATTTTATTTACTGTACTTATTTTTCATTTTCACTCATTGTGTTTGCATTCATACTGAAATGTGCTCTAATCATTTACTCTAAAAAGATAAATATGAAGCATTTAAAGGAATGGATTAAAGTGTAACAAAACATCAACAACAGAGCTGGACACATTTTCATATACCTGGGCAATTTAAAAACTAAAATAGCTTCCTTTTTGTTTATCCACCAGCTGTATACTGCTGAATGTTTTCCTTTCAGTTCTGTTCTGTGGACAAATGCCTACATTCTCCACACATTTCCTTACTGATTACTGTAAAAGATTGAGATCATTCTTTCCCTCCTCTTTTTCTCTCTTACACACACACATGTTCTTTTGTTAAGTGCACTGTTTATATATCCGAACAATAGAAAGTTAATATAGTGAGTTTGTGTAACAGGAAATATCCTTTTTTTTTAAATGAAGAAAGCTGAAATTTCTCCAGCAACTCTAACATTTCCGATGATTCTGCAGAAAAGGACTATAATTTTGCACCCAGTCCTAAACGTATCTCTTTAAAATACAGTTGGGAATGGGATATAGCATTTTAATATTGTACTGGATTTAATTTTAATTGTCTTGATTTCACGTCTGAGAGTTTGTTGCTTTTGTGTTAAACAAAAATATACAACTGCCCACTCACACAGTGACATTTGACCTTTTATGAATTAATTACATGTAGTCCTTATCTTATGACAGTTCATTTAGTGAACTGATTGGCGCAGTGGTTAGAGTATAGTACTGCAGGCTACTTCTGCTGACTGCAATTTGGCAGTTCGAATCTCACCAGGCTTAAGTTGACTCAGCCTTCCATCCTTCCGAGGTTGATAAATGAAGACCCAGATTGTTGGGGGCAATAGGCTGACTCTGTAAACTGCTTAGAGAGGGCTGTAAAAGCACTGTGAAGTGGTATATAAGTCTAAGTGCTATTGCTATTGCTATTTAGTGCCTGTTTGAAGTTACAACAGCACTGAAAAAAGCGACATATAACTACTTTTCACTCCTACAACCTTTGCAGCACCCCATGGTCATGTGATCAAAATTTGGATGCTTGGCAACTGACTCATGTTTATAATGGCTGTAGTTTCCCGGGGTCATTTGATCATCTTTTGGGATGTTTTGCTAAGCAAGTCATTGAGGAAGTCAGATTCCCTTGACCTTGGGACACAGCACAGGTGGTATTCAGCAGGTTCTGATCAGTTCTGGAGAACCAGTAGCGGAAATTTTGAGTAGTTCGGAGAACCGGCAAATACCATCTCTGACTGGAGAGTTTACAGTATCCTTCCCCTGCCACGCCCACCAAGCCACGCCCACAGAACCAGTAATAAAATAAAATTTGAATCCCTCCACTAAAGCACAGCAATGTGTCATAAATATGAAAAAGCTACCAAGCATCTGAATTTTGATCACATAATCAGGGGGAATGCTACAAAGGTTATAACTGTGAAAAATGGCCCTATGTCACATTTTTCAGTGCCATTGTAGCTTTGAATGTGACTAAACGATCTGTTGTAAGTCGAAGACTACCTGTATGTTATTCAAAACAGTTGCTTCAGTTTCGAAACTGCAGTCTGTGGGTTAGCAGTAATGTGTGAACCAGGGCATTATCTTTTCTTTAGGAAATCATGGTTAAAATAAGCTACCATGTGGTATGTCATACGAGCCAAGGTGCATATTGTTTTAGTCATTTATTGACATACTTACTTATTTCACTCCAGGAACCAAAGATATGTCTTCAGAGTTCCAATCTTACTGGAAAACATGGGAAGATCTGCAGAGAATGTGATGGCTGTGTTGGACTGAGGTATTGTCCTGCATCAGAAATAAAGAAAGAGAAAATAAATAAGAAAACTTCTCCACAAATCTATTTTGTCTTCCTAAGATCATTAAACCTTCTGGAAATGAGCCCCTTCTTTTAAATATTGGCAGATATATTGTTGTGGACTGCCTGCTTTAAGGAAAATATCTCAATTGATAAATCCTAGCTGCACCATTTGTTTTCAAGGTCCCTGCAACATTATCAATATTTGGCACTGTTTTAAATCCCTTGATCCCATACAGAACAGAAGAATGCTATAATATTATATTAGCTACTTCTAAGAAGATTCCCAAGTCACCCCAGTAAGCTTAGAACTGCATTTAAATTAAAATACCAGAGGATTTTTTTTATTATTTTTGCTCGTCTTGGTCATTTTTGTTCCATATTGAACACTTATGAGAAAAGAAAGGCTGAAACACACATATTCTCTATGATTATTCTGGTTGAAAATCATTAGACTCTGTTTATTGCCTAAATGAAAATAAATCCATTCAATGAACTTACTTCAGCAATAAAATAATCTCCTAGGATAAATTGTAGAATGCATACATATGGATCTGCAACTTCTGCACCAGGGTCAAACTGGTGGCCCACAAGCCAGATACGTCATGCACAGGCCATGCCCACTGCAGCTCCACAGAGGCAAAAAACATCACGATACGTCACGATACACCATTTTTTGCAATCAAATTTGACACCTGTGCATCATGGTGCCCTAACACAAGCTTTTGTGCTGTGATATCACACAAGGCGCATTTTGTCATTTACTCCAAATGGATAGCTCTTTCCTGAAAATGTTTAAAACACTTATACAAGGTTTCATAATTTTTTTGTTTTGAAGTGCCTTTAGGAAATGCTTGATGATGTTTGCATTATTGATGGCTGGTGGCTTTCAGAAATATATACAGTTTTTATTTTATTTCATTGTACATTTTATTTTATTTATCTTATTTTATTATTGTAACTCAACTCCAGCTTCAGATGTTCAGTGTCTAATGATATCTTATTGTATTATTATGTTGTTTTGTTTGTCCAGGCAACAACTTGCAACTTGTAAACCAGCTAGGACTGGTCTGACTGAAGCAATACAGAAGTTAAAATATGTAAAATTTAAATTTAAATATAGAAGGGTCTTCAAACTTGGCAAGTTTAAGACTTGTGGACTTCAACTCCCAGAATTCCTGAGCTAATATGATTGGAGGAAGAATTCTGGGAGTTGAAGTCCACAAGTCTTAAAGCTGCCAAGTTTGAAGACCTTTGACATATAGTCTTCAACTTATGATTCTTCACTGAACAATGGTTGATCATGATTTGAAACCTTTTTGGCTGATTTCTAGCAAAAAAAAAAGACACCCATTGGGAAAAATGGATTTGCTTGATGGCCATGTGATTTGCTTAACAACTGCATGATTAGCTTAATGACCCACAGTCATTTGCTTAACAACCATAATAAAAATTGTCATAACATTGGGTAAGACTCAACTTATGACTGCAATGGCTTACCATGGAAATTGCAGTCCCAATTGTGGTTGTATATCAAGCACTCTGCACTCTTTCTAGAGTCTCCACATCTTTTTTGTACCATGGTGACCAGAATTGGATGCTTTATTCCAGCCTATCCATTTACTTTGCATACCTAGAAAACAACACATAACAGCTATTCTGAATTAAGTCATTCCATTTCTCATGGAGTCCTTTCATCTCTTCGGTGTAATAGGGTTTCTAGAGTGATTTCCAAAACACGAAAAAAGTTAGTTTAGGATATGCTGTATCCCAAAGTAATGGAAGCTCACCCTTGCATTATGCTTTCAAAGGAATATTTGGCTGTTTTGTAGATTTTCACCACAAAGAAGGAAAAAGAGACAGAAACATTTGTTTCCCCAAAATTGGTATCTGCAGGAAAGCACAACCAGTAAAGATAAACAGGAACACCCCTCACACCTGACATTAATGAGGAATCGTGGCTCCAAGAACTACACAATTAGCTGACAATTTTTATGGGATGACAGCTGCATGACTCACTTATATATGGAAGGGTGGGCAGTTTTGTTTTTGTATTAAGTGGATATTTTGCCTGCTTTAGCACTAAGAGGACTGTGTAAATAGGAAGTGATGCGGGAAATCAATTCAGAGCTAACATAGTCTCTTTATTATTATTTTTTTTCCTCAAGGATCAAACAGGAAGAGATAGGAAACCCAGAAAGATACTTGACAGATATTTAGTTCAGTGCAAGAAAAAGGAAGTCAGCATGTTGAAGGGCCCGGGTGGTTATTTTTGAGTTGTTGAACGGAAATGGGATGCTGTGTAGAAAGGATATGGATTTGGATGCCTGGGGTGGCATAGCAATGCAAAGGAACAGCAGGGCCTGGGCAAAGTGAAGACCATCTGTGGGCCTGAACAGGGAGGGAGGAACTTGTAGGGCAAGAGGAAGAAAAAGAAAAAATACAATGCTCCTTGAAGCACTGGCCTCAAATATTTATTGATAAATGATATCCAATCTGACCCATTTTTGCCATGCAATGTCACTATGTCTAGAATCGTCCATTTTACCTTCTCTGAGCTGGAATTCTCATCCTTTTTTGTTATAAAGCAAACCTTTAAGACCGACCTGTTCCATTTTGCAGAGGAGAAGGGAGGTCTTTGACTGGAAGGTGTGGTTGTTGGCATATGATATTTATATTTGCTGGTGCTTTGTGAACTTTTTAAAAAATATGTTTTTATGTATACGGGGTTCCCTGATGTTATTTCATATGTTGATATTATTAGTCAGCTAGATTCTGCAGGAATGGGCAGCATACACATAAATTAAAAGTTTCTGAAAAGCCAAAATGTGTCTTCTGTTCAAAAAGAAGGATCACATTTTTCTTCTGAATCATTCTCTGCTCTGGTTTAATTCTTCTGTTGGAAAGTAACTAATTCTGATGGACAGATCTCTTGGCAGTATAAAGGCTTTAAGTAATCACAATAGAATAATGGAATCATTTTATACATGTAGTTTTATTAATTTATAATATGACATACAAAGAGAACACAAAAGCAAGTATTAGGGAAATTAGAACAGAAAAAAGGGAAGTGGATAGTGGGGGAAAGCAAGGGAAAAAGAAAAAAAAAGGCATTGACTTCTGATTCCTTTGGTGCAGTAAAATAAGGAATTAAGACCTACCCTCAACTTCATACTTTTTCATAATAATGGACACTAACCATTTCTATAACAACAAACATATCTAATTAGTAAAACCCAAAATCAAAATTTCGTTTTTTTCTACTTCAAGCATGAAGTCCAGAAGTGGTTTCCAAATTGAAATAAAGGTATTTGTCTTTTTTTCTTTAATCAAAGCAGTCAATTTTGTCATCTCTGCTAACTCAATCAGTTTTTGCAGCCATTCATCCATTGTAGGGATCAAGGTGACCTTCCATTTATGTGCATAGTCTTGCTGCTGTCAACACGTATAACGTCAGAGTTCTGAATTCTTTTCCAAGTCTTGTTCCATTAACCCCAAAAGAAAAGTATCTTGTATTTTTTCTGATGTTCCCTTTAAGAATTTTCTGTGTTCCTCCTCCAATATTTATTTGCTTTATCACACATCCATCATAGATGATAAAAAGTCTCTTCTTTACATTTACAACATTCATTTGAAGTACCTACACACACTCTTGATAATAATCTACCAAGTTTTAGTCCTTCCCGAATCACTCTTAATCTTTGATTCTTTCAGCACTTCCTGTGAACATAACTGTTCTGTCCTGGGAATAGAAGTACTCAAGACCGGTGTTCATCACAACTCTTTATTATAAACCAACTCAGTGACTTCATAACGGAACATTGCCGGAGCCACGGTAGTCCTTTTTATAGCGGCTGCTCACGGCTTGCAGCCAATGACAGCTCTTTAAGATATCCCGCCGTCAGGCGGGCCAATTGTAACGGTATTTTATTAACCAATCCTATTGCAGCCTGCTCGGCCGATCAGATTAAAGTATTTGGAGTATTCTAATTCTTATAAACAACACCCCTCCCCTCTTGGTTTCATCCAACGTGCGTA
>BHFT01066924.1:0-10826 GCA_004320025.1 Laticauda laticaudata | reverse complement strand
AGTTTTTTGGAGCTGCACCAAAACTTTTTGAGCGGAAAAAGTATCCAATGTGTCCTTCTAACATCCGCTACACATACAGGGAACATCCGTATATGTCCATTTGTCATCGTTACACGTCCGCTATATACCACTAGGCATCCGCTGTCGCCCATCCGCAACGTCGCGATCCGCTCCAGCGAAAACGGACACAGGGAGGAATAGCGAAACGGACGAGGAACGGACACGCAGCTTAGTAGCATGAACATAGGAAAGGCATGAAAGCGGATGCAGCTCGCATTACAAAGCATGTAAAATGGAAAACAAACGTTCGTATAGGCGGACGTATTCTTGGATATTTATGAATGTCAGCAGGATGTCTAGAGGATGCCAAAGGACACCTAGGTAGAAAACCTACATTTTCCTATAAAAAGGGGACGAAATCAACCTGGACTCACTTCAGTCCAGCAGCCTGCGTGTGCAGACCTTTTCTAGCCTTCATCTTGCTCTTGCTCCTTCCACAGCATCCAGCAAATCTCCAACCATGCGATCGTCACACACTCCTTTTGTGTAGCTGTCCATCGTTCTCAACCAGTGCGAAGCCCTCTAACAGGCTCTTTTCACCTGTTCTACCGGGAAGAAAAGGAGGCCGTCCAAGAATGTAGTCTGGGGCTGTACAGCATGGATCGCGAGAAGAGCGGTACGGGACCTGTATCGAACAAAGCTGATCGGTGGAGCTGAGGAACAAGACTCTCGTGCATTCCAGAACTTCATGCAGGTATGGCCGGTCAGCCAAGTGTTTGACTCAGTTGTAGGCGTCGCGCTGGACACCAGGTGACCAAGGAACACCACTATTCTGCGCCAGCCTGGACCCTGGGTCTGAAGGTGGCACTGACTCTGCCGCCACCTGGCCTCAGAGGTAACCACATGACAGGAGCATGCAGTAGCCTGGAGGGTGCCACACGAGCACCATCAGGCATTGTGGTCCAGAGAAGTGGTGCAGGCCAATCATCGAATGAATACCTAGGAGAGAGCTCCTCCAGTGCCCCTCCTCTGAAGAAGGCTTGGAAGAAAGCTTCAGCGGTTGGATCAGAAGTGGAACTTTCCCCCACACGTTGGGAGGCCCATAGATTTGGGAAGCACGTGGCCTGCAAAGCTCCAGCCAACTCAGGGTCCAATATTTCAACTACAAGGGCTCTTCAGCATCATCCTTTTGCCGTGGTCGATGCTGGGACTACAAGTTTCATGTACATTGATGCTTTCTCGCATGGGTCATCTTGCAGATGCCCAGCGTATAGAATGCCAGTCACCTCAAGAGGGCATGGAAAACGCAAACCTCATGATGGGCTTCCAGATCCAGACCCCCCTGGCCCAATGACACACAAGATGTATGCCCTACTTTCATCGTGGTGATGACGCCTTCTCCCTCAGAACCTACCTCATGAAGCCCTACACTTCCAGATTGCCTTCACCTGCTGGAAGAGAGGCACTTCAACATACAGGGCTGTCCAGGCAAGGCGGGTGGTGGAGAACGCCTTTGGATTCCTGGCCAATAGGATTCCAGTACTTCTCACCACCATGCAGCATCGCCCCAGACACCGTTGAGTAGGTAATCATGCGAAGCTTGCTGCTCTGCAAATCTCATGCGTACCGCTACCCAGTGTTGCAGATACAGGCTCGTGCCGACCTTCCAACAAGGCAATGGGGACCAGTAGCCTGGGGGAATGGAGGCAAAGGGCGAAACCTTATAGACACTGAGGGTGTGCAAGGCCCAACAGAGCCTCACGCTGAGATGAAGAAGGCAGCGCAACCTCCTGGAAACCACTGCGTGCAACTCCCCAGCTGAAGCAGTGGAGTGGCAAGACAAGGATGATAGATGAGTAATGGATGCTTTCCTCAGCCCTTCTCATCACACTGATGAGATTGTGCCATGTATGTGAGTGGCCCTACAATTGAACAGGGGCATTTAATAAAGAGTTGTTGTTTATGTTGAAATGTGGATGTTGGATGGAATGATTACATTATATATACTGATAATAAAGGGCCAAAGAACTGTTGGCACCTGGCAGGCGTGGACCATACAGTCCCACTTATGCCTTGCACTGGAGGTTTATCTTATCCCACTCTATCCTTACCCATCCCACAAGCATGCAAAGCCATTAAACCATTTCTAACAGTTTCCACCAAGACGTTATTTACAAAGAACTGAACCAAAGTGTGTGAAGCCAACGAGTAACTTTATTAAATATCAAACTGTAAAAGCAACTAATGACCAAGAAAAGTGTCCCAAGCAAAGATAAAGTCAACAGGCTAGCAACCAGTCTCTGCACTCTTCTCAGTCACTTCTGCAGGTGTGCCCATAGTCTCAGGGGTGAGGGTCCAGGTGCTGGGAGGTGGCTGCTGCTGGAGTGCTGTCTGATGGCTGCCATTTGCGGTGTCTGGCCCAAACTTTTTGAGCGGATGAAATGTCAGTAGACGGATGCTGGACGGATAGAGAGTACGAAAAACGGACGCAGTGAGTACAGAACGGATGCATCGCTTTAACCAACGGATGGCAAATGTTTCTCTCTGTTTTACATCCTCTTTCCATCCGTTGGTGCTGTGTGACAGGGGCTTAAGTACAAATGGTATGTAAAGTAAATAGAAGCAGGTTTGGCATTATTTTTTATTAATTTTCCTGTTATTCATACAAATAAGCAAAATCCTAAAAAAAAATCTACATTTGTATGATACATAACGTTTCCTTAATAAAAATTTTAAAACACAGCCTTTAATATACTACTTAAAATAAACTCAGTATACATACATTCAGAAGATATTTTGTTTGTTGTCATCTCTCTTAAGTATATGACATATTTTTTCAATAATATCCATACTTAGGATTGAAACTTTCCTTGTTTCATTCAAAATTTTAGATGTAAATAAGGTTACAGTATGTGTGTATTGCTGCAAACTCCAAGTGATGTCTTTTTACAGTGGAAGACATTTCACTTTCAAAGAAATCTATAGACCATTTATTTTGCTTTCCTGGATGGACATCCCTGCCTTGGTTATTCATCATGAAATTAATAACACTTTATTGGCTTACACTGCTGACTTGAAAGCTGAAAGGATTAGTTTCCTGGGATTCCTAAATATTGTGACAGTATCCCATGGAAATTTTAAGATAGTGAGAGATTTATTTAAACTCAGCGCCTGTCATTAGCCAGGCTAATCCATCTATCTTGATTTTTTTTTCTCTTCACAATGCAGGTAGCCCAAGTTCTTTGCTGCTATCTTTGTATGCAACTATTTCTGACCCAGTTAGGCTAGCAATCAGCATATCCAATTCCCATACAAAACACCCCAGTGATTGACCTGTGCTGAGATTAGGTATGTAGTCCTGAGTGTTGAGCATATCCAATGAGAGATTGAATTGTTTGGTTCTCAAATTCTATGATTTCTTTGTTTCTTAGTGTACATATTTTTCAAGGCCTCATTCTAAAAGTTTAGGTTTATATTCTTCCAAGTGGCTCCCAAATGACATTGCCTTAGAAATGTGCAGTAGCTGCAATAGGGTTATTTACAAAAGCAGAAAAAAACTTGATTAAGCCATACTATTTTATTATTATCGTATCTACTGGAGCATGCACTTTCTATTTGTTTCATTCAGTTTTTGCAAATATTTTCCCATGAAGTTGAAGAACATGTTCTTCACTTTTTTGCTTTTCAATTTAGCTGAGCATCTGCATCTGCATTGTGCATTGCCACAGCTGAGGGTGGTGGAAAGAAAGATAAGAGACTTGTCATTAACAACACAGCAGGAAATCTACATCAAGTGCAACAAATATGTGCACTCTGCTCCCCCCCCCCAAACAAAACGGATTTCGTTACAGTTTGTCATGGAACGAGGGGGCCCCCAAACAAAATGCTGAAGCAATGTCAAACATGTAATTGTAAATTTTTCTCTAGCATAGAAAGAAATTAGAAAATTCTTACTCCTGTTACAGTTGAAACAACTCATATTTCAGACTAGAACAGGCATTTTCCTTTGTCTTCACAGGCTAATCAAATCCAAATGGGACAGTGGAATATATGGAGTCACTATCTAAAGAAAGAAAAAAAGTATTATGAACCCCATATTTATGTTTCCAGGCCTAGGAAACTGTTTTCTTGTGTTTAGAAATCCCGGGTGATAAGTTTTGGTGAGATATGTTTTATGCTAAGAAGCCAAAGAACCAAGCTTGTCCCTATGTCCCACCATAATTTCTATGATGGACTGACTTTGCTACTCAGACCAATCAAGCATAACATTTTCTTAAAGGACATATAACACTATATACAGACAAAAAGGCATTGTCCTATTTTCTGGATCATTTTTTTTTATTTTAAAGTGTTTAATTCTTCATTTAACATGCATATATTTTTCATAAAATACACACTTCATACACTGTGCAGTTTGTCACACATCTTCTAAAAATGTTATTTTTGTCTTCACAGGCAAATTTTAATATATACAAATTTCAATCAAGATAAAGAAATGTAATATATTAACTGAAAAATATGAAGCTGAGCAAAAGTCTTCAATTATTTTTTACTCCTGAGAAATAATTATGCAAATAATAAAAAAAGAAGACAATTTTAATTATTTTAGGCTACACCAAAACTTTTTTTCCACTTAATACTGAATAGTTAACTTCAGTAAATAATTCAAATCAAAAATTTTACTGTGTATTCTAAGTGGAACACACCATAACATTAATATTACATAAATGGTGGAGTAACTGTAATCTCATTACAGGTGGCGCCAAAACAGCATATGGGGGGAGGCTCAAAAATTATCCTCATGGTGCCTAGAAAATTAAATTTGTACAAGATGTTTTACAGGTGGCACTTTCCTCCGACAAGAATAGCAAGAATGCTTAAGAATAAGTCCGAAAAGTGTCGGAAATGTCATCAGACACTTGGCCTCATATCACCATATGTGGTGGACATGTTTGGACGCTAAAAAATATTGGACTAAAATCCACACGTGGCTGGAAAAAATGACAAATAATCATATAGACTTGAAACCAGATATTTTTTTATTGAGATTTTTGCCTGAAATATACAGCAAAGATTTGAAATATCTGATTGTAAATGTATTAACAGCGGCTAGGACTGTATTTGCTAAAAACTGGAAAAATGAGAAGACACCATCATAGGAGGAGATCATTAAGAAAATATTGGAATGTGTTGAAATTGACATTTGAAATTAGAGAACAGGATGATAAGCAATTTTATAAAATTTGGGATCTATTCTATCAATGGTTAGATAACAAAACATAGTAATAAAATATGTAGATTTTTAGNCTGGGAGAATAATATGAATTGTTATAAAATAAACTAAGTAAAATATGATTATTTTATAAAACATGAATGAATAAAAGTATAGTCAATGATTGATTAATAAAGATATTTATGTACTTGATATTTGATTGAAAGTATGAGAGGATATATACTGTAAATGTAATTGAAGACTATGAAATGGTAGCACAAAACAATTTGTAAACCAACTGGCACACTGTATGTATATATATGGAAGATGGTTTAATGTTTTTATGTTTAGTTTGTTTATGTTTGTTTTAAAATCAATAAAAATTAAAAAAAAATAATCAAACTATGGTTGTTATTTTCTTTACTGTCCTGCTGGGCTTACATGAAGCTGCAATTGCAATTGGTTATTGGCATAGGGAGCACGCAATGCTCATTTTGGCAACTCAGTACTGGTTGCCAATTTATGGTCTTAGTGTTGACCTACAAAATAGTCTACAGCTTAGTGCTGAATTATTTTGGGACCAAATGCTCTAATATGAATTTACCCAATGCACTAGATCTTTTGTGCCACTAGTTACTTGTAGTTTCACACCTCTGGAAGGTGAGTCTAGAAGTTGCTGCTTTTTTGGTTCTCTGAATAGCCTTCCTACAAAGACCAGACTTGCTTTTGATTTTCAGAAAATTGTAAAGACGTTAATTTAGAATGGATTCCAAAGCATCTTGCATTATTTTATTATTTAGTTTTAATTTTCATTTCACTTTAATATTCCATTTTTGTTGGTGTTTTCATATTGCTATTGTTTGTTTAACTGTACCATGAATATTTTAACTGTTGTTATATTGCATTTTTGGAAAGCTATCAAGAGTCAGATTGAGAGTCAGACTATTAGATAGATAGATAGATAGATAGATAGATAGATAGATAGATAGATAGATAGATAGATAGATATGTGTGTGTGTAATACTGATAAACCATCCTTTTAAATATTACAATTATTTTGCATAATAGACATCAATCAGGCTTATTAACTTTTGAGTGTTTTTTAAATTGTCAGTTTAAGAGATATTAGCAAATAATTGAATGCAAATGAACCAGGAAACAAATTCCTAACTTCTCAAAATCAGCCTTATTAAAGAAGGTTCTTTCTCAAGGGATAACTTGTGAGTGGGAATTTCCTCATATAACCATTTCTCTTTAGATTGCTAAGTGGGTGGTAAGCTTGCTTCAAGACATTTTGCCAATTTTTAATCATTCCAAAATGGTTTCAAGGCATTATGCTTCTGTATCTCTGGAATATAGCAATAGCAGTAGCACTTAGACTTATATATCACTTTATAGTGCTTTACAGCCCTCTCTAAGCAGTTTGCAGAGTTTACATATTGCCCCCAATAATCTGGATCCTCATTTTACCCATCTCAAAAGGATGGAAGGCTGAGTCAACCTTGAACCTGGTGACATTTGAACTGCCAAATTGCAGACAGCTGGTTGTCAGTAGAAGTGGCCTGCAGTACTGCACCATCAAGGCTCAGTAGTTAGTGAGTTCAAATCATAATGTCCAAATCAAAGAATGGAAACACAGTGAAGCCATTAAAGCTCATCACAACAATTGTTGATTGAATCTTTTCTGCAGTTCCATTTAGATAATTCACTTCAGTTGTTTTAATAGCAGAATTAATAATAGCCACACCAACATTCACCCATTATGAGATGTTTGATCTGTTCATCACAGATATTGGTTGAAATGAAGGATGTTATATATAATGGTTCTCAATAAAGTATCTCCATCATTAAAAAAGCTTACGTTAATCAGAATTGCATGTTCAAACATATATGTTACTAATTTACAGAACTTCAGTGCAAATGATCAGGAATGTAGTCAAACACAATATCAAAGAAGCTAGCATATGAAATGTCAGTAATTAATTGCAAAAGAAAAATGTGCAATCTGGTTCTGGGATGACTAAAACAATGAAAATTGCCTCTGTGAACCTTTTCAAACTGAAACAGTCAGATGAATGTACACTTGGACTTTTATGAAACCTTTGTCATCCAAATTTTGTCCTTGACATTTAACTCAGTTAACAGCATTTCAAAGAATGTTAAATGAGTGTGCAAAAATTAAGTCATTATGTAATAAATACACATATAAATGTAAATATAGAAGCAGGACTTGAATCAAAAATTCCTATTCCTATATTAAATATTCTGATTTAAATTTTCAGGCACCGGCCTGATTTATCCAGTAAAATATGTTTTGTTGTCAATCTGATTTTTCATTCTTCTATTTGAAATATCAATCAGCTGATCTATACAAATGGAGCTTGTGGATAAGAGTTTCTCTTCTCTTTGGATTCTCTCATTCTTTCTCTTCTAATTCCCTTTTGTCCATGTGGTACCATTTTGGTTATTGAAACTTCCACATTTGGAGAATAATGCTGTTATCCATACATAGATTACTGAAAGAAAATCACAGATATTGCCTTTGTAATATTAAAATTAAAGGGAAAATGCATCATAAGGAATATTGAATTCCTTATGTGTAACCAATCAAAATATCTTTCCTCCTCTTCAGAACTGTAATATATTTGTGCACAGATTTCCTTTTCAACTGTTAAAAATCTTTATACAAAGAAGACAGAAATAGGATAATATATGTTGCAATCCCGATATGTATTAAGAAATATTTATAAAAATATTGAATTACATATAAATGTTAACTTAGAAAACAAAATAAAATCCCAGAGGGCGAAGTTGGCATCGCAACGATATGGCATGCAATCTTGGAGATCTGAGATTGCTGCCGATATCTTTGCTTCTGGACAGTCCATTTGGATCTAAACCATCCCGAAGAGATGGTGAATGTAAAGAGCATATCCTGTCAATCCCTGGGATATCGCAAAGTCCCTGGTAGATCCAGGAGAAGCTCTCTTTGCCAATGGCAAAGAGGCAGCCGTTAAAGCTGCTGAAGTTGGGACAACTCCGAAATGAAAGAGAACGGAAGGAGAACGTGTGCCAGTTTGGTGAAAACTTTTCCTTTATTTTAAGATTTGAAAGGACACCCTAAGGAAAAGGAAGAATCTGTAAAAGTTTTGAAAGAAATGATTAAGTGGCAATTTTAAACAGAAATGTCAAAGTAATATTTTTATTTTCTTTTTCTCATTGCTGGATTTTCTACACATGATTTTATATTATGAAACTGGACTGGTTTTTTTTTCTTCTTTCACCTATTCTTTCTCTCCTTTTGACTTTATAATATTCCAGGCTAGAGACTCCCTTTTAGTCATCTTTTCAAATATTTTTCCCTTTTTAATTAATTTTTATTATATCTTGTTTGGAAAAGGAGGGGAAAAGTGAAAGCAGAGGAAACTTTGTAACACTTGTAACCACTGCCGAACTGAGACTTGGAAATATTTATCTTCTTCTTGAACCAAACAAAGCTGAGAAAGAACTGAGACTTCTTTTCAAGGACATTGCTGTTTGATAAGAAAGAGGGAAGAGCATGGGAGAGTATAATTGCAGGTGCTCTTCTGGGTATCTATCAACAGCTGGAGTCTGGTGTTGAAAGCTTACAGGAAAAAAAAGGTGATAAGACTGTGGAGGAGAGAGTTATAAATTTATATATTTATATATAAAATTTGATTGGATAATCAAACAAGGTTCAGTGTGCTCTTTTATTTTATTTATTTTAAGCTGTGCTATTTCTTACTTTAAACAAACCCCTCCTTACTAGTTTAATTTTCGCAATAGCTATTTGGATTTTGGGCTTTTGGAACTTGTTTTTTGTCTTTCTTTTTGTCTTTTGAAGTCTAATTTTTACGTTTGCATTTATTTTAAAGGAAAAGCTTTAGTATTTAATGATTTCTTCCTTTTTTTATTTTTAAGGAGTAGTCTCTTTTTTCTTCTCTTTCCCTCTCTTGTATTATTTTTCTATTTACCTTCCATATTGTTTTTTTTAAATTTTTGTGCTTTCTTTTTTTTTCTTATGCATCCTTTATACCTGAGACCTTTTAATTGGATTAAGGTGTTGAAAGAACCCGAAGAACTTTTTTCTTTTCTCTTCTTTAGTTTTTTTATTTTTTACTTTTCTGCTTTTTCAGGATTTAACGAATTTTTTTTCTTTTTTGTGTGTGTTCATGGTCTTTTCTTCCATTTTGAGTTTTTATTGCTATCTATCAACCAATTGGATTAAGGTATAGAAGAACCTGAAGAATATTATTATTGTTGTTGGTTGTTGCCACTATTTGTGGTTCTTTTTTCCTATTATTTTTATTTGGAATTGCAAATTGGTTATTTCACAAGTGGATTAAGGGTTTAGAAGAACCTGAAGATTCTGATATTGTCTAAAATGAGTAGGAAACTAACAGTCCCTAGTTCCTCAACTTCTGCTTCTTCCTCTTCACCATCTGGAGGACAAGGTTCAATACAAACAATGTTACAGCAAGAAAAAGAACAGGAAAAAATGATCCTGCAGATCATTATGCAAGGAATTCAAAATATTCAAAATAGAAGACAGAGAACACTGAAAAGAGAACAGAGAACACTGAACAAAGAACAGGAAAAACTGATGAAAAGGTGAGAACATTAGACAAATGGTGCAGAATTGTAGTGATGAGAGATTCCAAAAAATTGAAGAAGAAGATAAGACAAAGAGATAGAAGATTGGAGAATATTGATAGAAGATTAACTGTGGTTGAACAAGACAAAGTGGGATGTTGAGATGGGGAGTGGATCAGATCACAATTTTATCTCAGATTCCAAAACATAGAGGAAGAAAAGGGAACAAAACCTAGCTGAGATAATGATAGAAATTTTGGCTGAAGCTTTGGAATAAACTAAAGGAGAAGATGATGGATGGAATAGATGAGGTTTATCGAGTCTTTACAAGATAAGCAATGAGAAATAGTTACCAAGAGAACTTCACATCAGATTACAAAAGAAAACCATTAAATAAATATTGTATTAAAGCAAATATTGCAAGTGCAAGAGAGAAAACATTGAAATAATAAAGACAAGGAGATTGTGGTCCAGAACAAGTCCCGACGAAGAGTGAGAGAGATGGAGAAGAGAATATCCAATTTCTGAACCAAAAATGCTACTTTAAAAAAGAGGTGAATTTTGAGTGGCTGATTCCAGAAGGTTAATGTTTTTTCATACATGGCAGATCAGAGACATAGAATTGACCTCAATTGAGAAAGTGAATCATTTTTACAAAATATTTTGGAGGGAAGAGGAAGACAGCAGAAAAAGAAATATCACTAATTGAATTCAAAGAGGACTGCCAAAATGGTGACTTGAAAAAGAAGAAGTGCAGTAAGTAAAAGGTGGAAGCCAAGAAACAACGTGAACCAAGATTACGAGAGCTGCTAAACCTAATCAAGAATATAACCATGGAAGAGAAAAAACTAATTACAATTAATATAAATGGACTTAATCCAGCTGTTAAAAGAGAGAAACTTTCAATAAATTAGAAAATTAAAATTTGATATATATCTGCCTACAAGAAGTACATATGAAAAGCAACATGAACAATTGCTGATGACAGCCAAAATTAGAG
>BHFT01066916.1:0-12436 GCA_004320025.1 Laticauda laticaudata | reverse complement strand
GCAGTCTTCTAATACTTCAGGGGCTGCCACAGAAAGGAGAGGATGAAGCTATTTTCCAAAGCACCTGAAGGCCAGACAAGGAATAAGGGATGGAAGCTTCAACCTGGAAATAAGGAGAAACTTTCTGACGGTGAGAACAAACAACCCATGGGACAGAAGTTGCCTTCAGAAATTGTGGGACCTTCATCACTTGAGACTTTCAATAAGAGATTGGACTGCCATTTATCAGAGATGGTGTAGGGTCTCCTGCTTGGGCAGGGGAGGTTGGACTAGATGACCTACAAAGTCCCTTCCAACTCTGTTAATCTGTTCAGTTCAGGTGTCATTTTGCTTGTCTGCCTTATGCCCACACATATCTTGAAGTCATTGCCCAGAGGATCATGGGTTGCCCTCTCCCCTCTTTGGAAGAGCTTTAGAGCTCCCACTGCCTTAAGAAAGATCAGAACATCCTCAAAGATCCATCTCATCCTGGGAATCCTTTAAAAAACAAAAACAAAACTATTACCATCTGGCAGACAGTACAAGAGAATAAAAGCAAGGACAAATAGGCTGCAAAACAGCTTCTATCCCAGGGCAGTAGCTCTGTTGAATTCTGCTGTATAATGCAGTGTTGGTGCGGTGTCAGGGGGTTTCATTTCAAATGTGTGGAGTATGAAGGATGTGTGTTTGTATTTATTTTCATGGTCATGATATGCATTGAGGATGGTGTTTGACAATAAAGTAAACTAAATTAAACTAAAGTGGCCAAGATTGAGACACTCTGACACAATCCATCAATACTGATCTCTCTTCAAACTATCCTGATTTGATTCTGACTCCAATTCAAGGTGTATCCTCCATCAAAATGTACCAAAGGAGTCAGAATTGGCAATCGATTAATTAATTCGGCCATCTCTGGTGCTTCTGTTCACAGGAAAAGGTGTTGACCACTCAAATTAGGGAGGACCCCCTTTCCAAGCACTTACAGTCCCAGTGAGATTTGACACCTGCATGAAAATTGCTTTTGAACCACTTGATGGAAAGGAAATTTCTGACTTTGTCATTAGGGAATGACTTAATTAGGGAATATGGCCTACTAAGATGATTTCTTTTTCAGATTCCTGGTCTGGAAAAGTCTTCAATGCCAGAAGTCAATTTATGATGCTTAGGAAGGGGATCGAACCAAAATTTTTGTTTCTATATGGACAGCCAAATTGGCCCACTTACAAGAGATCATTTGGAGACCATTCAAAGTTGCCAGGGCACAGAAATATCCGACTTACAATCATTTTTTTCAAGCATAATGACTGTTGCAGCATCCCTGTGGTCACATGATCAAAATTCAGAAGCTTGGCAATTGACTCGTACTTATGACGGTTGGAGCATCATGTGATCTCCTATTGCAACTGTCTGACAAGCAAAGACAATGAGGAATCCAGATTCGCTTCATAACCATGTTATTCACTGAACAACTGCAGCCATTCCTATAAAAGCTGCGGCAAGAAAGGCCGTAAAACAAAGACAACTGTCTTGCTTAGCAATAGAAAATTTGGGGCTCCATTGTGGTCGTAAGTAGAGGATTACTGGTAGTCCGTCGAGCATCAGAATTGAAAACAAATATGAAGGACACACTGTCCATTTCCTGATGCCTATTAAACCAAGGAAGTTAGCCAAACTTATACGAAGTTTTACATCAACCTATTGGAGCGTTAATGTGGTTTATAACATTTGGGCAAACCGAATTAATTATCTGTTTATGCCCGCTGAGGAATGCAGACATTTTCTGCTAAGGCAGCCATTCTGGTTAATGGACACACACAAATGTTCCTGTAATGAAATGGACACCCAGCAATTAACGAAATTAGGAATGTTTGTCCCTTGTTAGGGTACAAACAATCGGCATTTATTTGAGGCTGGCTGCTCCCTTCCCCAATTCATTCAAGCGAAAGTTTCATCCACTGGACACTCAGATCAGGAACTGGGGGTCTGTTTGAATGTAAAGTAATCCTGTCCTCCCCAAAAGTAACATTAAGAACATCCAAAAGAAAGGAACTTTAAAGGAAAAGGGTCAAAAGGGTGAGTAGAAAGAAATTCAGTAGAGGTTTTCTTAGCCCGCAAATTATAGGTGAGGGTTTACAAAAGTAGAGCACAGAGGAGAAAAAGGAAAGAAAAACAAAAGCACAGCAATATACAGAATTGCCTCTAGTGGGCAGTTCAGCATTGTTTTTTTATTTAAAAAGGAGAAAAAGAAAGAAGGAAAGAAAGAAAAAGAAAGGAAGGAGAGGGAAAGAAGGATGGCAGGAAAGAGGGAGGGAGGGAGGAGGAAAGGAAGAAAATGGAGGGAGGGAGGGAAGGAGGAGGGAGAGAGAGGGAGGAAGGAATTGCAAATGTTAGGAAAAAAATAAAATTAGGCATTTAATGTCCAGCATGTTTGGGATTTTTTCAGGGGGGGGGGCGGGGAGTGAGGTAGTGCATGATGACCTCATTATAGAAATGCATAGGCATTGGGTGTAAGTCACAAAGGTTTTGCATGTACCACAATGCCATCATGCAAATGATCCAAAGAGATGAGGGCCAGTTTGAGTCAAAACAGTTGCGGGCGGTTGCAGGCGCAGGTGTAGCCTGGGAACTCAGCTCTTGTCTTCACAGGTTGTGTGAACCATGTTTCCATGTTAAATCATGCTAGTTTATGGGTGTGGGGCCATGGATGCAATCGTCGGTGATTTTTCTTAACCCGGATTCAGGAGTTGGGCAAACCCAGCCAGCTGTGGATTAATGTTTATTTTCCCTTCGTGGATGGTGGAACCAACCTAATTTTGTGGAGGTAAGAAAGATTAACCCTCAAGGATAACAGAATCTGAAGGCTTCCTTGCAATTCTTAGACAAACACACACAGATATCACTTACACGTGCACACAACTGGTGTGCACTAACATCTAAGTTTTCTCCTTTTAAATTTCCCATGCACCTGTTCTCTCTTGCAACATCCCGATGCACCATCATTCTGTGTCCATAAACTCTTTCCTAGGAAAGACCTGCACCTAGACCCACATCTCCTTCTGACCAGTTGACTTATAAATGGGGCAGGAGCAGGACATGTCCTGACCAGAAGGAAAGGAGGCTGCTGTCATCACCTGCCCCTCCAAAAAAGCCCAACCTAATCCAGGCAGGTGAGCCACGCTCATTTTGGACTCCTGGTTCCATTTGGGAGAAATTCCGGGTCGCTTTGCATTTTCCCCAACCCAGTTTGAAAGTTATTGCATGAACCTCCCTTTGGGAAGATGAAATAAACAGGCTGAACTTTCCATGTGGAAAAACTAGATGCAGGTAGTCATCACATTACAACAGCTCATTTCATTTGCACTTCAGCTCAGATCCTGCAGCCACCTCAGGTGATTCTTGGCTCAGTCTTGGTCCTTCTCTCAGCCCCTTTGCCTTTTCCTTCTTCCAAGTCTTTTCTTGCTTTGTGTTTTCTCCTCAGATGGGAGCGACCTCCTTCCATGGCTGCTTCTTTGTTCTTCTGATTTTCTCCTTCACTTTGCAAGGTACGTTGAGGCAGCTGGGCTCTGCAGAAATGGAAAGCCTTCCTCACGTGGTAAGACGCAAGCAGCTTTACCAAAATGCTTTTCATGGAAAGTAAGTTACCAGGGGTGGGATGCTACCAGTTCTGCCCAGCTCTGAATAACCGGTAGCTCTGAAGAGCAGCAGACAACAAACTGGTTCTGTGTTTGCTGCTGTTTGGCCCACCTGCCTGCCCAGACTCTTACCTGTCCTTTATTTCCTGCCTTTTCAACCTCAGCTGCTTTGCGCGGCACAGCTGAGGTTGAAAAAGCAGGAAAAAGTTGCTTTTCAAATGCTGCGCATCCGCGCAGAGTGCTTTTCAGCTATCCAGGTGGCACAGCTGAAGGGTTTTTACACACACATGCAGCACATGCCAAACATAGTCACCAAACTGGTAGTAACACTGGTTGAATCCCACTCCTGCAAGTTACCCACTGAGACATCTGGGAGCACAACTGCACAGCTGAAAGTGTTAAAAGGACTTTTGTGGAGATCTTGTTGTTGTGTTGGATCACTAGTGGTATTCTACTGATTCAGCCTGGTTCTACCGAATCGGTAGTGCCAATGAGCAGCAGAGACCGAACCGATTCTCTCCGATGCTCTACTGTTGGCTCCACCTGCCCATCTGGGCTCCCATACTCCTGTTTTTGAAGTGCAGCTGCTTTGCGCGGCAATCAGATTGCCACACGGCAGCTTCTAAAGCGACAGGGATAGTGCAGGCTTGCAGGAAGTGGGTCAAAAAGCCTCTGGGCTTGCGCAAAGTGTGTGTGTGGTATGCGTGTGCACACAAAGTATGTACACATGCGCAAAGCATGCCCACCAAGCCACGCCCGCCAAACAGGTGGTAAAAATATTTGAAATGCACCACTGTGTTGGATATCTGATTTTTGGTTGGATAGTGGCAGGCTCCTTGCTCTCCAGGAACATTTTCCTGGTTATCTGTTTGGAAGTTCTTGTAATGTTCAACAGTGGTGGGATTCAAATTTTTTTACTACCGGTTCTGTGGGTGTGGCTTGATGGCCGTGGCAGGGGAAGGATACTGTAAAATCTTCAGTCAGGGATGGCGTTTGCTGGTTCTCTGAACAATTCAAAATTTCCGCTACTGGTTCTCCAGAACTGGTCAGAACTTGCTGAATGCCACCTTTGATGTCCAACAACAATAATAAAAGGCCAAGAGACACAACAAGCAGCAGAAAGAGCTTCAAGGGATCGTGAGAAGAGACCCTCAAAATATTGTTCAATATTTACTGCTATCACAGTATGATGCTGAATCCAGAAGAATCATAAACAATTAACAATCATAATCAAATAAGTTATGAAGGCCAGATGTACTAAGCAGGAAGTGAATGAGCTGGTCTTCAGCAGAACCTCAGCTAAATTGGATGTTTTAGGAACTGGGGAAGAACTGGGTAAAGTTATAGCAGATCAATTAATGCAGTAGTAGAATAAATGATTCAGGACAGCGAATCTGTCTGGAATATCCACAGACTGCAATCAAAAGAGTTAAAATGGTGGCTGAGAGAATGGTGGAACCAATCACAACTTGCAAACACCATTTTGGCTTTTTTGACCCCACCTTACAGACACCTCTGAGCCTATGAAACTGGAGATACAAAACTATTATTGATGATACAGTGAGCAATAAAAACCCCAAGGACGAGTAGTTTTCCAATAGAATGATACGAAGTAGATGCAACTATGAATTGAGTCCTAAAGCATTTGATTGGATTCTGTTGGAATGGGGGTCCTCTCCTCCACTTCTTTTTTTAAAATGAGAATTTATGTTGCAAATTTCCTATGCCAGATAAAAGCTCATACTTTTACTGCTAATTAAACTTTATTTCCCTGATTTGGGTGGATATTAAAATATTATTCAGAACTCTGGCAAGTTAGTTGATACCAGAAGTGCAAATTAGTGGCTCAAGACTAAAGAGATTCAGTCTGAGCATTTGGATTTGTTCTGACCAATTGCATTTTATAATACTTTATAAGAGGGACGTGGTGGCTCAGTGGCTAAGACGCTGAGCTGTCGATCAGAAAAATCTGAATTCCTAGCGCTGTGTAACAGAATGACCTCCCACTCCTTGTTCCAGCTTCTGCCAGCCTAGCAGTTCGAAAGCACGTAGAAATGAAAGTAGGAAAATAGGGACCCTTTTGGTGGGAAGGGAACAGCGTTCCGTGCATCTTCGCCATTTAGTCCTGCTGGTCACATGACCATGGAGACATCTTCGGACAGTGCTGGCTCTTTGGCTTTGTAACAGAAATGAGCACCGCCCCCTAGAGCCGGAAATGATGAGCATGTATGTGCAAGAAAACCTTTACCTTTACCTGATACTTTATAACTTAATAAAAATGTTTTTTTTAAAAAATAAATAAAACTAGTTGGCATAATGTCAGGGAATCGCTCAGTAGGTGTTCAAATGGAGTTGGTACAAACCAGTAGTTTTATATAAATAAATTTATTTTACATCTGTGCATACAGCAAACTAGATAGTCAGGTGAACAGGAGCATCATGAGATAAATCACAGGGCCTACACGCCCCACAGAAGAAAAGGGGGGGAGAAGGAAGGGAAACTCTTCCTCCACACCCACAGCAGCCAATCACAGCACAGATTGCCTCGTGCAGAAGTCAGCTCTCTTCACTCAACCACAATTGTGCTTTCTGGCTCACTGTACAACCTCACTGCTCCAGCTACTTCTAATCTTCTGACCAAGCTCCCTGCTCAGTACCATCTCAGATAACAATGCAACAACCACTGTTCCTTCAAACAACCAAGTTCTTGAGATGTTGGTTTGCAGTATGTCCATGACTTTGACCTCAATTCTGATCTGTTGATGAGATACAACCACCGAGACTTCATAGTACATGTTGCCTCAGTTTCATGGATCTCACCACCCCAGCATACTCCTTGAGACTCACTTTGAGGTCCTTTGTTCCTCTCATGTTGAACTCCAATTTCCAGGATTCCTGCTGGCCTTATCCTACTCATAGAGTGAGAGTCAGAGGAAGGGACCTTGGAGATTAACATAACAGAATAACAGAATTGCAAGGGAACTTGGAGGTTTTCTAATCCAACCTCCTGGTTCAAGCAAGGGACCCTATACCATTCAAGATAAATCTCCTTAAAACATAGAATAACAGAGTTGGAAGGGACATTGGAGGTCATCTAGTCCAACCCCCTGCTCAAGCAGGATAGTCTATTCCAAATATTAACCTCTACTTCGGATCAATCTTACAGCCTCCTGATTGTGAGGTGAGAGCTCTAGGCCACCACACCTAGCTCCTCTTAAGAATCTCTAGTGATAGAGCACCCATAATTTCTGGAGGCAAGTCAGTCCACAGATTACTCTCACTGTCAAGTAATTTCTTCTTACTTCTAGGTTGGTTCTCTCCTGGATTAATTTCCATCCACTGCTTCTGCCTTCAGGTATTTTGGAGAGCTCCTCTCTTCTTTGTGGTAGCTTCATAGATATTGGACTATGGTTGCCATTGTTCTCTGTGTCTGCTCTGTTTACCCTTCCAACTTGTTCCTTGCATTCTCCTCCTGCTGCCCTTCACTCCTTTTTCTTTCCCACAAGGTATGGATGTTCTTTAAGATCTTGAAATCTTTCAAGAAGTTCCATCCATCTTGAATTGTTCCATTGTTCCATTCTTTGCAGCATTTATGTTCAATTGCCCTGAAGACTGGGTGTCCTATAAAAACCATTGCTATAAATTCTTTGAAGACTTTCTACCTTGGCTTGAAGCAGAGGTAAGTGATAGTTATGAGTGGTTGGAAAGCCAATTTCTGAGCTACCTGACTTTCTATCCATTAAGCTAGTGATGGGTGCCTTTGATTGACCTGTCAAATCTAATGAGATTACTGTCAATCCACCAGAAATGTCTCTAGGATATAGTCATAAAGGTATAGTCAAGATAGTGACCACAATCAGAACTCCAACTATTTATGATATGTGTGTTTGACATAAAGAGTTTGCTATTGCCACCTGCTTGACTTGACCGAAACCTACTGACCATGAAGGATGGTCGTGATGGAACCAGAACATCAGGGATGTTCTGAACAGGTGGACCAAAAAACAGCTTTTTCCATACAGCTCTTGAGACATTCTAGCATTTCTCAACCACAGCAACATGAAAATGGGTGGACTTCAACTCTCAGAATTCTCATGTCTTGTTGCGGGAATTCTGGGAGTTCAACTCTGCCCACCTTGAAGTTGCTGATGTTGAGAACATTGTTCTAGGCTAAAGAATTACAGATGGGAATCACCACCAAGCCATTGGATTGAATAGCCTTATAAATGTAAATTATAAATAAGGAAGGAAGGATGGGAGAAAAAGCAAAGAAAAAAAAAAGCAAAGATTAGCAGGTCTTTTGCACCACATGCTGTCTTTGCTTCCTTTGAACTTCTTACTGGTCCTCTCTACCCAACCACTCTACCCAATTCTCTTGGGCTTCTTTGCTTCTTGAATAACCATTCTGTTATATCTTCCTTGCAAACCTGATGTCATGCCTGTCAGAATCTGATTTGGAGGGGGAGGCTGAGCAGCTGACAGAGAGTGGGAGTGGGGCTCCATTGGCTGTGGAAGAAACTGGGGGAAGGGCATAGTTCAGCTGGGCAGAGCAGGAGAGAGGTAGAGCAAGGGAGAGGGAATTTGGAGGAAGATCCAGGCCAACCCCCTCTTCATCCTAGGGCACGCAGGGAGGAATGGAGAAGGGAACAACGTGAATTGAATGGCTTAGGGGGAAGAAAGGGCCCTGATTCCCTTCATTAGCTGCAGCTGGAAACACAGTGTTTAAAAAGGGAAGCTGTACTCAGCAAGTTGTTGGGAGCAAGTCATGAATTATCTGGTATCGTCGAGACTTATCTGTGTTCCTGGTGTCTTCTCAACTGTGTGTGTTTTGGCTGTGCTTTCATGTCTGCAATTCCTTCTCCTGCCCTGTCCAGTTAATTACTGCAGTGTGGTTTTTTTGGATTTTTAGTTACAGTTTGTATGTACTTCATTTTCGGACTGAATTTCCTCCACTTAAAGACTGTTCTTGGGAATTTTTTTTTTCTCCAGCCGAAAGTAACCTGGACACTGGGGACAAAGTTGGAGATAATAAAGGAACTCTTCTTGCTTATTTGACTGTGTTGCCTTTGTGCCACGCCCCAGGTCATCACACCTTATTTATATCCTCTGACATTCTTTCTTTCTAAACTAGTCCCTCACTTTTGTTCTCAATTCCTTTAGCACCCCAAAGTCTCTCAAACCTCTTTCTCAAGTGCCCCTGTATGCATTGCTTTCATCTCATCCGGTCTGAAAGGAGGCAGTAGTAGATACCATTCTATGTTGACTTCTTTCCTTTACCAAAGAGAAGTAAAGGGACAGTCAAAGCTGGGAAGCACTGTCTAGAAATGTTGATATAAGGTTGGCCAACACAGCCAGTGGATGTTGATGAAGCCAGCTAAAGCCCATGGAGAGATGACAAATCTTCCAACCAGTTCTTCAGGGTGAAATCCTCTTCTTGTTTTTGGTCTCCTGCAGGTAGACTGCAAACTTTCTCAAAGAAATAGCCATCTTGCCTCTATCAGTGATGAAATGGAGATGGACAAATTAAATGAGTGGCTTCTTTCTATTTACATGTCACAACCCATTTGGATTGGACTGTACAACCTCAAAGGACGGAAGGTCAGTAAGGGCTGTCATGACTGGCAGTGCCCAGCAGGGGTTCAGTAAATAAAGGGGCTGCGGGTTCAGCTGCCAGAAGAGCCTCTCAAAAGAGGCCAGGGAACAGCTGCAAAATGGTACAAATTTGTCCCTGGGTTGGAAAGCATATCCCAGAAAGTAGAAACGTCCTTAAAAAAATGCAAATAGTTGTAAACCTGGGCTTACAATGATCTTGGTTGAAAAGGGGTGGTGGATAACAGTAGACTACAGAGGATGTCAACCTATCCAAGACTGTTGAATATTCTGAGGTTATAACATGAGACTATCACATTTATATGTAAGAAAATGGAGGTGGAGTCAAATGATCATCAGCCTAGAGTGACAACATAGCCACAAAAGAAATAAATCCAACCCATCTTGAATTCCATTGACATTTATCTAGTGCCAAAACAATGCTAACCATTAGTTGAGCAGATTCCTGTGCATAGACATTAGTAAATTGGACTTTTGTATGTGGTCTTGCTCCTTTGTACCTGACATAAACTAAAGATCAACAGATAGGAAAGAAGAATGTTATGCAGCTAGCAATTTCAACTCGTCTGTTACACAAGAAACGTGGACAGCTGAAGCTATGATTGGGTGGATAATAGGCTGTCTGAAGAGGTCCACTTGGATATGTCTCTATTCAAGCATAGGAGGTGTAGGAGGAAGAAGCCGCAAGGAAGTTGCAATCGTTCATCAGGGTCACTTATTAGCCTGTAAGATAATTTTGTTGCTGCCAATGCTTATTGCTGCCAAGGCAATGTATTTGGGTTATTAAACTCCTTGCAAACCCTAGAGGGTCATACAAAGTAGGGGTTTCCATGTGGAATTTGCATCTAGTGGTCCTTGGTGTTTGGGAAGCCAGATCTGGTTGTTCTACCACTGGGTTTCTCAACCTCAGAAATGTTAAGGGATATGGACTTCAACTCCCAGAATTCTCCAGACAGCTCAACAACTTTAAGATGGATTAACTGCACATGAGGTATCTCAGGGTAGGGAAGGCCATGGAGGGAGGACATTAGTGATGAAACAGGCCACTTGTGAAGACCCAGAGTGTATCAAAAATATAACAAAAACCAAAATGTAAATAAAGGTCCTTTAGTGCCTTCAACTTGGCTTCACTGTTTAATTGTTCACAGTTGAAAGATTAAACTATTTTCAAAATAACTTTCCAATGAAAGAAATACAGTTCAAATTCAAAGAACAGATAGCGAAGCAAAAACCAAAAACAAATCACACTGAAGAAAGTTCCATGACAGACCAGGGTAATTAATTACAAACTTCAAGAAGATAACCAGGTATAGTCCGCTGGAAGAACGCCAACCAAAATAAACCTCATCCAGGAAAAAAGCACTAATTGGTCTCCAGAGTTTGTTAGCATGCAGGTCCAAACTCTTATGCAGATCTCACACCTGCAACTCATGAAGAGGATCATGGCCCTCTCCTCCAGGGTAGACCACATTTTTCCCTGATCCTCTCCTCCCTGCATGCCCTCGGAGGATAGGGGATGGGCCTGGGTCCTCCTCTGACTGCTCAGCTGGCCTCTGCCCTTCCCCAGCCTCCTCTACCACTTCTGGAGCCACACTTTCACTCCCTGTTGGCTGTTCCTCCTTTCTCTCAGAGTCAGTCTCCATCAGGGGCATGACACCACTGAAATACCTCATGATCCCTACAATTGCTTTCCCCCCATACTGCCGTGCTGGATCACTTACCATGAAAAGATCTAGTGAACTGTTTCCTCTCCAGCCTCTCTGCTGGGTGAGATCAAGACACTCAGCTTTCAGTCTCAGCCCACAAAATGTTTAGAAGCCAATGGTATACTTTTACATGGAGAAATCCACTACCTAAAAGGATCCCATCAGCTTGCAAACACATCAGCAGGCTGTTGTAAAACTCCTTTGCCAGTAAGATCGGAGCTTGGGAGCGATGTGCCGACCCCTTCCAAGCTTCACATGGGCTGGCAAAGGCTTTTTGCAAAGGGTTGCTGAAGCCTGCAGAGGGATTGCATCCTTGTAGGCTTCAGCAGCCTCTTGCAAGAAGCCTTTGCCAATAGGGTAAAGGATTTTTGCAAAGGGCTGCCAAAGCCTGCAGGGACACAATTTCCCTGCAGCCTTTGGCAAGGGAATGGCAAATGGAGGGAAGGTTTGAAGGACCGAAGCTCTCCCTCCATTTGCAAAGCCTTTTGCTGCAGAGCTTATTCAGGCCTCAATTCGCAGAGGACAGAGACCTAAAGTCACTACTGGGATTCAGCCGGTTCGCACCAGTTCAGGTGAACTGGTTGTTAAATTACCCACTCCTTGCTATCAAAGTGGTTCCTGAGTGCTGCACTGCAATGGAGAAATGGGCAACGGAGAGGCCGGTGCAAGGGAAGGAGAAGGCCGCTTTCCCTCTTTCTTCTTCCTGCTCCTCATCCTTCTCTCATGCCGGCTGTTCCATTGCCCATTTCTCCATTGCAGCGCTGCATACAGGATCCACTTTGATAGTGCAGGTTGGTGGGCAATTTAACAACTGGTTCACCCAAAGTCAGTTGGGCCACACCTCCTATGACAGACAACCTGACCCTGGGTGAACTGGTTGTTAAATTATTTGAATCTTACCTCTGTCTAAAGTTTTGCGAGATAATGGGAAATCACAGCAAGAGTGCTTTAGGCCTCTGTTATCTGTGAATGCACTGAAGGCCTGAAGCAACGAAGTAGGCAAAGAAACCAAGGAAGAAAGGAGATCTTCACAAAGTGAGTTTTCACAGGCGCCCCGCCTGTGAAGATCTGGAGGTGGTGAACAAATGGGCACAATAGGCAGGACAACTGTTGCAGCGCCTCTGCATCGTTTGTAAGTCTAAACGATGGTCCCATGGTGCTGCAACATTTGTAACTTTGGGACTTGGGTCATAAGTACTAGGAGGGCAAGGTCATAACTTTGAAAGTTGCTGAGCGAACTGTCATAACTCCGGGATTACCCATCTGCATAATGTCCTCCCTAGTTGGATGCTGATTAATATAATACCACAATGTTGAAAAACAGGCCCAAATAATTTTAAACTACTAAATCTATTTACAAATGGTTAGCCTATCATGTATATACTACATTAATAACAAAATAGTTAACAGGAAGATTAAAGCCCCTGTCTCACTGCACCAACGGATGCAAAGAGGATGTAAAACAGACAAAAAAGCTTGCCATCCGTTGGTTAACGCGATGTACTC
>BHFT01066909.1:10000-25950 GCA_004320025.1 Laticauda laticaudata | reverse complement strand
GAAGCTAAACAGCACACACACACACACACACACACACACACACACACACATATATATATATTCTGTTAGTATCAGGCAGAATAATAGAAGCATTTGTGCAAATTAAGCCTGGATCATGACTCAAAAGACAGAGCTATTCTTTTCCCAGCCTGGCATAACTTTAGATTTTTCAACTTACTGTGTTACACCCTGTTGTGGCCTGCCGTTGGTTGACAGAGCTGGCAGCAATCTCGGACAGCAGTGAGGAGGTTGGGGAGGAACCTGGACCAGTTTTGGAGGTTGAGGAGGGCTTAGACGAGAGCTCTGCATCAGAGGCAGGGATGGGGCCAGGGCAGGCTGGCAATCATCAGCTGCTTTCAGGCTCAAACAGCAGTGAGACGGGGGGAGTTTCTGGAACTGGTTCCCAGCCTGCGCATGGGCAGAGCTACCAGGAGACAAGATAATTGAGAAAGCAGGGTCAACTCAGGAGTAAAGCCACACCTCGGAGATGGTTGGCCCCTTCAATCGGACATAAAAGAGCAGTGAATGGGACATCAGCCTTTGCGGGAAGCAATTAGTTCGTCTGGTTGATTCAAGTGGTGAAAAGTTCTGTTTGACTCTGTGTCAAGTTTGGCCTTTCCCTGCATTTGGCAATGAGTTCTCTGGCAGCATTCCAAGTGTGATAAGGTGGGTGTTTATCAACATTCCCCTGAAAGACTGTTTGGGAAGCCTTGCAGGTTGTGAATGAATGTAATTCACAGCTGTGGAAAAAAAAAAAAGAGGTTTTGCCGGGACTAAGATTGTGTTTTATGCTTTCTAAGGAAGTTTTAGTCAGAACACTCATGTGCGGCTTGTGCAAAGTTGGACTAAACTGGGGAAAAAACTTGCACAATGCAACTCTGGGGGGAAATAGGGACTTCAGGTTTCTAAAAATCAGGTCAATTAAAAAAAAATCAGAAAGTGGTTATATTTAGTTCTCTCTGTGTATATATATATATAGGGGTGGGATTCTACCAGTTCGCATCTATTCGCTAGAACTGGTTGTTAGAAGAAATTACTGGCCTAATCCTGTAAGGAAGGAAACATTCTGGTGTTGCTTACAGAAACTGCNTCCCTCTTTTGCTGGTACTTTACTTGTATGGAGTGACCATTCAAAGTTACAATGGCACTGAAAAAAGTGACTTATGACCATTTTTCACACTTACGACTGTTGCAGCATCCCGTCACGAGAGGCCAGGTGAGGAGATGCGTGCCTTGATGTGAGTGATGTTGAGTTGGTCAGTCACATGACCACCAAGCCACACCCACCAACTAAGCCATGCCCACAGAACCGGTTGTTAAAAATTTTGAATCCCACCACTGTATATATGTTTGCATGTGTGCATACTTCATGATCGTGCCTAAGAGATTTTCTGCAAATAAATAAATACCTGTCCCCTACAAGATTGGCAAAGATTTATCCTAACATGAACTGGGCATGTTGGAAGTGCAAGAAGAGGGTACTTTTTATCACATGTGTTGGTCTTGTTTAGAAGCCAAGAAGTTCTAGCTTAAAACTAAAAAATGGTTGCAAGAGATCCTCAAGGAACAAATAGATTTGGAACCAGATATTTAAAAAGAAATGTGGGAAAAATCTGTATTACACATTTTAATGGCTGCTAGAATTGCCTATGCTCAATGTTGGAAACATAATTGCATACCATCAGACAAATTGATCATTCAAAAAATAATGGTGTGTGCCGAGATGGATAAATTAACCCTGGTGCTGAGAGAAAGAGGAGTCTGAATATAATAGAATTTGGGAAAAATGGTATGATTGGATTGAATTAAGACAGATGGACGATGGAACAATTAATGATAAGCAATTTATAGATTAAAAGCTTATATTTGCAAAAATTGTATATATTTGTACATAAGCACAAAATAGTATATGAGATAGATGTCACACTGTTAATGTCATAATATGTATATTTTTTGTTCAATTTTTAAAGATATAAAAGATCAATAAAGTTTATTAAAAGGTAAAACATGAAAACAGAAAGTGGTTATATTTAGTTCCGTGTGTGTATATGTGTGTTTGCACGTGTGCACATACTTCATGATCGTGCTTAAGAGATTTTCTGCAAATAAATAAATAAAATGCACAGAATCTAGAATATTTGTTCTTTTAATTGAAAAGATGAGCTGAACTGAGATGCTCTGCTCGGAGAAATATGGTTTTGCTCTTTTCCTTTGCTCTTTTTTTCCTGATTGAAGATGTACGATTTGTTATTTATTTATTTTGCTTCAAGTCTTAGTCTTGACTCATGGGTTTGCCTGGAGGAATCCTTGCAATGTTCTTGGCACTATTTTGTGAAGTGGTTTGCTGTGGCCTCCTTCTTCTTCCCAGGGCTGAAAGAATGAGACAGACTGGCCTAAATTCTTTTGACCACCTTGCTCTTTTAGATCATCTCACATTCCTTTTTTATACTTTACACCACAAAGAAAATACAAGAAGAAAGTTGATTGGACAGGATAGAAGTAACCTCCCCTTTGCATAGGAAATCAGTTACATGTAGTCAAACATGTTACATATTTGCATCCCAAAATATTACACATGTTCATTAAAATGAGGTCTGACATCAGAAGGGTTTAAATTGTAAGGAAAAAGGTTGTTCGACGTTCCCAAAAGAGATAAAACAGACCCCAATTTTTACTAACAAACTTTTTCTTATCTGGAACTAGTCTCCAGCTTAGCAGTTTAGTAAAAGTAATAAACCTGAACATCATTTTAAAAGACAGAAAATAAATCAAATTAAAATACACAGTAATTATGTTAACAAATTACAAAACCCATGTCATCACAAAACCCATGTCATTTACCCGTTACTTCTGACTAGTTTCTTGCTTCCTATCCCAAACTGGCTCTCAGTTCAGTATCATCTCATCTTATATTTATGCACAGAAGTTCTGAAACACTTATGTAGTCAGTGATGCTCTGTTACTATGGTACTCTTGCTGATCTGTGTTTCTCCCCTGCTTTCCTAAGCACCAAGAATCAGGTAAGATGTAACCTGTTGTGGTTAACCAGCAGCAGGTGCAGATGGCTGAGGAGATTGAGGACTCAGAGGAGGGGCCAGGACCATTAGGGAGTGGACTGCTGCCTTCAGAGATTGTGGGGGCTGGCAGTAGTGATGAGGAGGTTCCAGAGGAGCCTCTGCGCATACACGCAGGATTGCTTGTAGGAAAGAGAACGGGTGATTCGGGAGTAAGGCTGCAGGGTAATGGCCGCTCCTTCAAGAAGATAAAAGCCAGCTGTGAAAGGAACGTACTTTGCAGAAGGCAAAGACGTTTTGAAACTCCAGCCTCGTGGACATTCCAGAATCCTGAGTTTGTATTTGAAGATTCTTGTTTTGCAAATTATTTCTTGTCTGTTATCTTTTGGTAAGTCTCACACAGTTTGGCAAGGCTTATGCTTATCGCAGCTAATTATTTTATAAAAGCATTACAAGGTTTCTGTTCATTTTGGATTGTGTTTGATTTGTTGGAAAAGGGCATGGGTCAGAACATAACCAAAATAGGGAGGCTCAATTGTATTCTAGAAAAATTCACAAAATCTTGTCATATATCCAAAGTCACGTAAGGTTTTTTTTTGTTTCCCCCTCCCCTACCTGTATCTTCCAATCAAGGCATACGAACCGCAGTGGCACAATGGTTAGAGTGCAGTTCTGCAGGCTACTTCTGCTGCTTACCAGCTGCCTGCAATTTGGCAGTTCAAATCTCACCAGGTACAAGGTTGACTCAGCCTTCTATCTAGCCACTGAAGGCTGGGACCAAGATCCTCTTGAAAGAGAAACCAATAAAGTCAGTATAAAAGTAAAAAATTGATCAAGCTTTATGTCTCCTCTCTGTTTTTGACTCTAACCACACAACCCATTTCCCTTTTAGAAATCAAAACATATCAGGCAGTGGTGGGATTCAATTTTTTTTTTACTACCGGTTCTGTGGCTGTGGCTTGGTGGCCGTGGCAGGGGAAAATCTCCAGGCAGAGGTGGGATTTGCCGGTTCTTCGAACTACTCAAAATTTCTGCTACCGGTTCTCCAGAACTAGTCAGAACTTGCTGAATACCTCTGATATCAGGAAGCCTTACCAGCTGGGGAGCAAAACTGGTTTGAGGTAAAGAAAAGCATGGAACAACTGGATTAGATGCTAATTCAGCCAAGTGAAAGCACCTACACGTACACACAATCATCAGGCACACCGGACTACTTATGAAACATACTGCCACAAACCAACCAAAACCATTGTCAGCACTTTTTTATACTGCAGGGATCTTCTAACTTGACAGCTTTAAGATTTGTGGATTTCAACTCCCAGAATTCCTCCTCTAGTCATATTAGCTCAGGAATTCTGGGAGGAATTCCCTTCCAGCTTTATACTGATTGATTGATGTAATCAAGGAGAGAAGCAACCTGGAATTAAGGAGAAACTTCCTCATAATGAGAACAATTACCCAGTGGAAGAATTTGCCTTCAGATGTTATGGGTGCTTCATTACTGGTGGTTTTAAAGAAAAGACTGGACAGTCAACTTGTCTGAAATGGTATAGGATTTCCTGATTGAGCAGGGGGCTGGACTAGAAGACCCTTTAGGTCCCTTCCAACTCTATTCTGATTCTGATTCCTTTCTTTCCCACGGCCTCGTTGCTTTCTGATCTTAAGCAACTACCTTGGGCATTCCCTCCTCCCAGATGCCAAGCATCTCTCCAGTTTATCAAGGCAAGTGAGATTAGGATTAGCCCAGGGCCCTTCCGCAGAAGATCCGCCTTATCTGCCACCCGGATTTCACCCACACTCCGGATCGTTTCCGACATGCAAAGGGAGACCACCCCTCCCTGGAAAGATCCCGAATTGCGCGTGGCTTCCTGACGCGCGGAATCCCCGTGTCTCTTTGCAGCGATTTTCCTTCCCTTCCCTTCCCTTAATGGCCTTCTTGCTCGCGTTTGGCGCGGGCTGCCCGTGCAGGGCTCCTGCGCGTTTCCAAAGGCGCGCTGCTCGGCGCGCAAACTCTGGGGCGCGCCAAGCGTTTGAATCTCCAACTCCGGCAGAAGTTCGCGAAGGAAGAAAGGCACCGTGAGGGGCTCCCTTTCCTTCTCCGGCCGTGCCCAACCCGACTGGGCGCTTGCCCGCCTGCGCCTTTCTTTTGCAACCTGTTGCCTGGATAAGCCGCTGCGCCCTCTTTTTAAAGAAAGCCTTTGCCAAAACCTAGCCGGCTGGGTGCTGCGTTCTTTTTTTTTTTTTGCAAACCCTTCCTGGCTGGACCTGCGACTTTTTTTTTTTTTTATAAATTTTTGTAATCCTTTTGCAAAAACCTCCCGGGCTGTGGGTGTTTGCGCCTTTACTTTCTTTTTTTGCAAAACCCTTCCGGGCTGGCGTGCAACCTTTATTTTATAATCCTTTTCGCAAAACTCCAGGCTTTTGTCGCTGCTCTGTCTTATAGTATATATATATATATTGTTTTTATTTATTTTTTGCGAACCCTTCTCCCGCTGGGCGCTGCGCCTTTTTCTTCCTTCTCTTTTGGCAAAACCTTCCGCCGCGGCGCACGCTCTCGCGGCCAGTTCCTGGACGCCTCCTCCTCCTCCTCCTCCTCTTCTTCTTCTTTCCCTCCGTGGGGCGGCCCCGCCCCGGCTTGCCCCCTCCCCCCCTCCCGAGTCCCCATCAATGGTCGCTCCAATGGAAAGCGAAGGCCTCGATCGCGCTTGCAAAAAAAAACAAAAAAAAACAACCAAGAGCGAGCGAGAGAGAACCGCGCCCTCGCCCGCTCGGCGATCGGCAGCGGCGAGAGAAGAGCAGCGATCCCGGCTCCGTCCATTTCAATCCCGAAGGAGCGGAGCAGAAGCGCCGGCGAGCTGCAGAGAGGCGAGTGGGCGCGCGGTGCCCGGGACTCTGGGCGGGGTGGGGGCGCGGAGAGGGTGGGGTGGTCTCTCTCTCTCTCTCTCTCGGAGGGACCGACGGTTCCTTTCGCTTCGGACCGCGGTAAAGGGAGCGCACCGACCCCGAGCGCCTTCGGTTCCGCTTGGCTGTTTTTGCCGCCCTTGGTGGGGCGCCCCGTGGAAAGGCCAGCCGGCTTCCTGTGGGAACTTTCATGCAAACTCGTGCCAAATTGGGGCGCCTTTGCTCCAGGAGACCCAGATCCCCCCCCCTCCTCTGCCCAGGACTTAGGGTGCATCTGCAACACACACACACACAAAACACACCCTGGATCTAGTGGAGGCTTTAAAAAAGAAAAAAGCCCGGGTATAAAGGCGTGGAAGGGGGTCCGGCCAGCAGGGGCTGCTTTCAACCCCAAAATGTCAGCTGGGCATAAGAAAAGCCCTTGGCCTCTGCTCCAGACTTGTGCTCCATCGCCAGAGCTTTCTTTTAAAGAGATGGATAATAACAGATAACAGAGTACAAGGAAGGGACCTTGTAGGTCATCTAGTCCAACCCCCCTGCCCAAGCAGGAGACCCTACACCAGGGATGTCAATCAAACTCAGTTTCATTGAGGACAAGTTTTTGGCTGAAATGTTATGGGGGGGGGGGTGTTGGACTAGAAGACCTCCAAGGTCCCGCCCAACTCTTGTTATCCTGATACTCCTCGACTTAACAACCATTCGTTTGGTGACATTTGAGGTGACAAGCGGCCCTGAAATGGTGACGTAGGGCCGTTTCTCACACATGCAGCATCCCCATGGCCGCAGCAATCAGCATTCGGACACTGGGCAACCGACCTCTATTTACGACGGCTGTTGCGGTTTTCTCTGGGATCATGTAATTCGCTTTTTTGCAAACTTCTGATAAGCAAAGTCAATGGAGATGACAGATTCGCTTAACAACCATGTGCCTAGCTTAACGACAGTGGTGATTTGCTTAAGCGTGGCAAGAAAAGGTCATAACATGGACCAGAGCTCGCTTCGCAACACTCAGTGGAAATGTTGGCCTCAGTTGTGGTGTAAGTCAAAGACTACCTGTATTTTATTCAATGTTCCCCATGGACTGTTGTTCCTTTTTAACCACAGAACGATGCCCCTTCAGCGATCCAACTGCTTCTACCCCCAGATCCTTTTGTGACCCATTGTTGTTGGGTCCAGTGACTTCTGCCTCAAGAGCTACCGGTCATGAAAGCTTTCATAAGCCCTGAATGTATGGCCATCCTCATTCAGCATCTCTCCCAGGACCTACCATGTTTTCTCAAAAATACGACTGGGTCTTATTTTCTTTGGACCCCTGAAAAAAACAGGCCTTCTTTTTGAGGGGTGTCTTAATTTTACCTCTCATGTACCTGGCTTGGCCACCGGGCCGCTGCTTTTGCAGCGGAAAAGAGCAAGCAATGTGACCCAACACTGTTGCCTACCTGTAACGGTAACTCCAGCTACTGGTAGCCGTCCACCCGAAAAAGCCTGACCTGCTTAAATAGGGCCAAATTTTGGAGGATAGGGTTAATTTTAACCCCTGTGCACAAACCTGTGCTGGGCCTTCTTTTGGGGTTGGGTGGGTCATGTTTTAGGAGAAACACGGTAGAGTGGACCTTAACTCCATGCCAGACAAGTCTTCACCTGCTGTTGTCTTCTGATGGTCCAGCCTGCATCGGTGGTGGGAACCCAAGATAATCTGGCCTGGGTTTAAAAGCGAGACCTTTAAAGCCACCTTATAAAAAAAAAAAACCTCATTTAACCATGGTGGAAAAATGGGATGGAGAACCGAAGGCAATTGAAATATTGATGAGCTAGTGTTAAATTTATGTTTATGTTTAACTTGAAATAGATCTGTACTAGTCTCCCTTTATTTCTTGGTCATTAAAACATCAATTTAACACAAAAATAGTTTGTCGAAGGCCTGTGAAAGCCCCTGGATTGGGGCTGAAAAGGCAGAAACAGTATGCTCCGTCCCATAATTGGGTAGGCCAGGTTGCCCTACTATACGGGAGAAAAAACATTTCATTGATATGCTAGCTTGCCTAATTTTAAAAAATATCAAGTTCATCCTGTCCCCCCACCATAAATGTTTAAAGAAAGCAGAGTGTGGGAGAAGACCGATCCTGGAGACTGCAGAGGGAAAGGGTTCAAATTGAGAGGATTGTGGGACGTGGGTGTGGGTGTCTTTTCTCTCTTGTTGTGGCTGTTGTCACTGCTGCCATCTGCTGTCACCAGAGGCATGGACCGCACGTTGTAGTAGGGGCTCTCTGTTCACTTATTGGCCAGCTCCACACAGGAAGGAAAAAAAATCAGCTTAATGGCAAATGTGCAAGGAGTTCATCCCGCCATTTCCAGCATGGCTTGTTTTCTTTGTTCTTGTCTTCATGCTTAAAGCAAAACATGTTTTAGTTCTCAAAATTGGGCAGAAGATGTTATTTTGCTCACTGCTGTCTGACTGTGCTGGGTTTGCCCGGTGTGCTAACTACTACAGGTGATCCTCGACTTTAACAACACTTCTTTTAGTGACTGTCCAAAGTTATGACAGCACTGAAGAAAGTGACTGTTTTTCACATTGCAGCTTTCCTTCGTCACATGATCAAAATTCAGACTCTTGGCAACTGGCGTGTACTTATGACAGTTGTGATGTCCTGGAGGGGGTATGTGATCCTGTTTTGCGACCTTCTGCCAAGCAAAGTCAGTGAGGAATCCAGATTCACTGAACAACCGTGTTAGTAACTGAGCAAATGCAATGATGCACTTGATTGAACAACGGTGGTGAGAAAAGTCGTAAAATAGGGCACGCTCACTTAACAAATGTTTCACTTAGCAACATAAATTTTATAAAATATGGGATTTATTTTATCAATGGCTAGATAGAAAAATAGGAAAATGAAATATAGTATAAATATAATACAATAGAAAATATAATACAATAGAGATAATATAATTGATTACTATGGAATGAATTATAATATGAATTAGAATTAGTAAAAACAGATTTGCTCTAAAAGGACAATGTGAATTTGCAGTTAAAGTCTAATGATGTTGTAATAATAACATAATATGGAAAGTTGATTAATATAATTTGAAGATAAATTTAAATCTAAGAGGGAAAGACTATAGCTTATGCACAAGAAATATGTGCCAACCGACACGCTGTACAATTGAAAGAAGGTTTTATTGTTTTTTGTTTATGCTTGTTTATGTTTGTTGTCAAAAAATAAAAAATTTTTTTACAGAAAACAAAAAAAAATGCAAATTTTGGGCAAAACTGATCATAACTCAGGGACGAGCTACAATTAAACAGCAGGTTTGTGATTGCACCAAACTTAACGGAGTTTGCAAAATGCAGATAGTCCTCGACTTACAATTGAGCCCAAAGTTTCCATTGCTAAGTGAGACAATTCTTGAGAGTTTTGTCCTATTTTATGGCTTTTCTTGTACAATGAATCACTGCAGTTGTTCAGTTCATTACTTGGTTGTTAAGTGAATCTGGCTTCCCCGTTGACTTAGCTTGTCCAGAAAGTTGCAAAAGGGGAATCACGTAACCCTGGGGAACTGCAAAACTGTCATAAGTACATGCCAGTTGCCAAGTGTCTGAATTTTTAAAAAAAAACTTTTTTTTTAATTTTAACAACAAACATTAACAAATACAAATATACAAACAAACATCAACTAAAACCATCTTTCCATTGTATAGTGTGTCTGTTGGTCCATATCTTTTGTGCACAATATCAACAGTCTTTCCCTTCTACATTTAAATTACAATTCATATTATATATATCAACTATACATATGATATTATATTATTGATAACTCCTTATTAGACTTTAATTATAAATTCACATCATCCTTTTTGAGCAAATCTCAACTTTTACATAACCTACTACATAATATTCATTTCATTGTAATCTGGTATAACATTACATTGTTTTATCTTTACTATTATGTTATATTTATATTATACAAGTGTCTGAATTTTGATCATGTGAGCATGGGTATGCCACGGTGATTGTAAGTGTGAAAAACAATGCCACTTCTTTTTAGTGCCGTTTTAACCTTGAACTAAATGAATGGTTGCAAGTTGAGGATGGCCTGTAGCAACGGCCTTCAAAAGTTGGCAAGTTTACGACTTGTGAACTTCAACTCCCAGAATTCCTGAGCTAACAGGAGGAATTCTGGGAGTTGAAGGCCATCAGTCTTAAAGCTGTCAAGTTTGAAGACCCCCTGACCTGTTGTGTAAAACAGCCTTGGTCACACTTGCCAGTGATTTTTGGTGGAGTGATTGGTTGGGTGTGTATCCTTGTGTTCCTTGGTCTCTTAGCAGTTTTCAATATAGATTCAATTGGGGGGGATGCTCTATAGAACCCCTAGCTCTGAAGAGTAGCAGACACCGAATTTGTTCTGTGCCTTCTGCTGTTTGGTCCACCCGCCTGCCTGGGCTCTTACCTGTCCTTTATTTCCTGCTTTTTCAACCTCAGCTGCTTTGCGCGGCACAGCTGAGGTTAAAAAAGCAGNCTGCTTTGCGCGGCGCAGCTGAGGTTGAAAAAGCAGGAAAAAAGTGGCTTTTCAAACGCTGTGCACCCGCGTGCTGTGCTTTTCAGGTCTCTGGGCAGCACAGCTTAAGGTGTATTACACACACACGCAGCGTGTAAAACGTAACCACCGAACCAGTAGTAATACTGGTTGAATCCTACCCCTGGATTCAATCATGTATCCTTTGGGATCACCATAGTGGTGGCGAATGGGACACATTCTGCAGTGTTTGACCTCTGTCCTTGGTGGTCAGTCATCATTCCTGTTCAGCATCTGCATGAAACCCCTGCGTTAGGTCCTCCCATCAGTTTGTGGTTTCAGTAATATTAATACGTGGACAATGCCCAGTTGTACATCTCAGGCTGCATGGGTGAAGATTTCAGCGTGCTGATCCTCGGGTCTGTGGTCTGCTTCGGTCTGGCTGTAGATTTTAGCGTAATTCTAACCAGATTGTGGTTGTTTTGTGGTTGTGTCCTCTTAGTTGATGGCACTTAAAGACACTGAGCCTGTAAGCTGGAGAGCTGAGAGTGCAGATTCCAGACTCGAGAACTGTGGGATGGGGTGTGCACCTGTTCCTGCCTCAGCTCGTACTCACCTAGCAGTTTGAAAACATGCAAATGCAAGAAGATAAATAGATACCACTTTGGTGGGAAGATAAGTGTGTTCCATACACTTTGGTGCATGGTCATGCTGACGACATGACCATGGAAAGTATCTTCAGACAACACTGGTTCTCTTGGCTAAGAAATGGAGATGAGCACTGCGCCCATCATGTTGGACATGACTGGAAAGGGGAAAAGCTTTACCTTTTACTCCTTAGTTTTGATTTGGGGAACTATGGCCCCTTTATGATTTGTAGACTTCAATTCCCAGAATTCCTGAGCCAGGGGTGGGCAACGATGGCTACTTTACGACCTGTGGATTTCAACTCTCATAATGCCTGAGCCAGGAGTGGGGAACCATGGGCCTTTCATGATTTATGGACTTCAACTCCCAGAATTCCTGAGCCAGGGGTGGGGAACAATGGCCCTTTTATGACTTGTGGACTGGCTCAGGAATTCTGGGAGTTGAAGTCCACAAGTCATAAAAGGGCCATTGTTCCCCACCTCTGCCTTAGCTGAGGACATTTTCACTACTGACCTTTCATGTGGTTGCAGGCCTCCTTCCAACCATGTGCAGCTGTGGCAGGGGGAGTATTGCACAGCTGATCATGGGCACCAGCTACATCTTTTTCTCAACTCAGAAGTCCTTCAGGGAGTTAGTCAGTCATGCCCAGGCCACCTCAGGATTGAACCCTTGCAATGGGTTTTACATGGGGCTGCCCTGAGGACCATCCAAAAGCTACAGACGGTCCCAAATGCAGCAGCGTAGGCAGTAACACATCACTACTGTGCCAGTTGCTAACTTTATGATGCCAGCTGAGGTGCTGGAGATCTATAAAATTCGGGACATTGGGCCTGCTTGTTTGAGAAACTGCCTGTCTCCATTTGTTCTGCTCATTTGGAGTCAACATGGAAAATATTGTTGAAGGTCTTCCAAAAAGGAAATAGCTTTTCTGATACATTAGCTAAAACTCTTCTTGAGCTGAACACGACTTTTGGTTTACTTCATGTGTTTTTCTTGGAAAGAGACAGAAGGGGTGTACTGTTGTCTTTTTTCATTTCCCAGTTTAGCCTGGATTTCTGGTTCTTTCTTGAAGGTCCCCTGTTGAAACACCAACCAGAATTTAGCTTCTAAGCCCTGTTAATGTTAGGGAAATGTTGCTAACTCTTGAGATTAGATTAGATTTGGATATCATATGACTAAATTTAGTTATAATCCTGCTTTGCTCAAGGTTGGGTTTGGTCACATCACCATCTGATTCAGCTTGACATACGTCACAGATCCTTGTCTGAGGAGACATCAATATATGAATTAAAGGCTCTTTGTTGAAAACATTCATGGTTCAGATTAGTGATAGAAGAAAATATTTGCAGCTCAGGTTGAAATATGGAGTCTTTGCTGCTCTCAAGTGTGGTTGTTTTCTTGCAGACGTTTCATTACCTAACTAGGTAACATCATCAGTGCCAGAAAGGGAGCAAACCCACTCCCTTTTAACACTGAAGATGTTATCTTGTTTGGTAATGAAACGTCTGTAAGAAATAAACCAAACTCAGAGAGCACCAAAGACCCCACATTTCAACCTGAGCTGCAAATATTTTCTAGGCATTTAGGATATTGAAATTATGGTGGAATAAAGAGTAATTTTTAAAATATTAAATATAAGCAACTTAATAGGGGATAAAAAACATGGTGAAAAGAAATATTTATGCTTAAATGAATTAATGGAAAAAATGAGAAAGAATTATAAAGAGAGAATGGGATTGTTGATGTTGGAAGATTAAGATTATATATAACTAGCTCAATACCTGTGTTTTGCTACAAAACTATGTGGTCGGGCTTAGTTTTTGGAGAGGAAAATAAGGGGAAAATTCTGCCTCTGCCTTCCAGCATCCATCGGTGTTCATCTGGCTAATGTCCTGTCAGTGTGTGAGAGAGTTGAGGGCTGTTTGGAAACTGAAACAGTATTTGCTGTGTGAGCAAGAGATAGATAGTAAGGAGCCTGGTTGTGGCTTAGGTCAACTATTCTGTACTAAAGCTACTTGGTGCTCTGAAACTGAAACTCCTCTCTTCTGCTTGTATTTTGCATTTGGAACAGATTTCTTTTCAAGTGGGGAGGGGGAGTAGAACTTCTTAGCATCAGAGCATGTTAATATACAAAATACTAATGCTTTGGTGGTCACTTTGAAAAATCCTTTCTTAGTGAGCACCTACAAGCCAAGAGAAACGTACGTGCCAAATTTCAAGTTTGTAGGCTTCACAGTTTGGGAGATTTTGTGATGATGCATGAGTCGTATTTCATTTTATATATAGATTATGTCTATTATTGTTAGTTAGCATTGTTGAAAAAGGACATTGACTGAGTCAATACACTGTCCACAAAATATGTATGGTGTGAAAAGAAAACTGTAAATAAAACACGAATTAAAAAAAAAAGAAAGAAAACAACCAAACTCAGAGAGCACCAAAAATCCCACATGGTTCATTTCATTTTATCTCATGGGTTAGACATGCCCCATACAGGTATTCCTTGACTTACAACCGCTCATTTACTGATCTTTCAAAATTACAACGGTACTGAAAAAAGTGACTTATGACCATAAGTTTCACACTTATGACTATTGCAGCATCCCCTTAGTCATGTGATCAAAATTCGGGTGCTTGGCAACTGGCTCATATTTACAACAGCTGCAGTGAGTCATGACAAGCAAAGGCAGTGTGGAAGCCCATATTCTCTTAACTAACTCACTTAACCGATGCCTCATTTAGCAACAGAAACCTTGGGCTCAATTGTGGTCACAAGTCGAGGACTGAAAGTTAAAAGCATAAAAGCCTCCGATGTTCCAGGAAATATAACGTTGAATTATGGACTTTAACAGCTAATCTCTATTGATGTCTAGCTGAATTTAAGCAGGGGTCTCCAACCTTGGCAACTTTAAGCCTGGAGGACTTCAGCTCCCAGAATTCAGCAAAGCTAGCTGGGGAATTCTGGGAGTTGAAGTCCACCAGGCTTAAAGTTGCCAAGATTGGAGACCTCTTGAATTAGAGTCTATATACTGAACCTAAGAGTGTGGCCTGCAGTTTTTCATGAAACAAAAGAGGCAATACAGATAGTCCTTGACTTACAACAATTCATTTAGTGACTGTTACAAAATTACAACGGCATGAAGAAAGTTGACTTATGACCATTTTTTCACACTTATGATCATTGTAGCTTCCCTGTGTTCATGTGATAAAAATTCACATACTTGGAAACTGGCTCATATTTATGATGGTTGCAGTGTCCCTGGGGTGAAGTGATCCACTTTTGTGACCTTCTGATAAGCAGAGTCAGTGAGGGGAAGCCAGAGTCACTGAACAACTGAGTTACTAACTTAATAAAATGCAAATGATTCACATAACAACTTTGGCAAGAAAAGTCTTAAACTGGGGCAAAACTCACTTAACAAATCTCCCACTTAGCAACATACATTTTGGGCTCAGTTATGGTCATAGGTTGAGGATTACTTGTACAAGTTGAAGAATCTGATCGATGGTGTTTGATTTGTTAGGAGCCTTTTCCCATCAACACATTTTATTAAAAGAGATAGTTTTCCATCTACTTTTTTAGTCTACTTTTAAGAGTCTTAGCAAGGGGCAGCCCAGCTCACATTGACCAAATTCTAAAAGCAAAGGTAGTTTAATGAAGACCTGAGTTTCCTGTAGAGCCGTAATGGCAAACCTATGGCACATGTGCCACAGGTGGCACACAGAGCCATCTCTGTGGGCATGCGAGCCCCAGCCAAACCTACCTGCACTACACATGCGTGCGCCAGATGATTTTGAGGCTGTTTTCAGTCTCCGGAGCCTGGGGGAGGCTGTTTTTGCCCTCCCGGGGGCTCAAGGAAAGCCTTTGCAGCCTTTGGAGGCTGAAAAACAGGCCCATTTTTCGGCTTCCAAAGACTGCAGATGCTTCCCTCTAGCCCCCACGAGGGTGAAAATGGCCCCAAACAAGCCGAAAATCAGCTGGGAGGCACACGCATGTATACTGCAGGTAAGGGGGTGGGGGGAATGTTGCGCTTGCATGCGCAGGGGGAGCATTGCATTGTGGGTGCTAGCACACATACGTGCTTTCGGCACGCCACAACAAAAAGGTTCGCCACCGCTGCTCTATAGGCATTAGAGCCAGTGTTGTTGTTGGGATTTTATTATGCAGCGCCTTGGTGCTGTATCTGATTATTTTAATTGTATTTTGCTTTATTTATGGGGAATGAACACACGCAGACATACATGAGAGATACTTGTATGTGTGGTTTGTCAGTTGCCTAGACTTACATATTCAAGATGTACTGTGCTATACATTTTCAAACAAACCACTTGGAATGGACAATGTTACAAGTTAGTCTGCTAGATGGGCACGTTTCTAGCCAATATTCTATCCCAACCAATACTTTTGTCTGGTGATTCTTTTTATTCTGACAACAAGGGAGATAGTTCATTTTGATCTAAGGCAATGGTTCCCAAAGTGGGCGGTACCATCCCCTGGAGGGCAATGGGATGCCTTCGGGGGGCACTAAGAGGGAAGGGAACTGGCAAGGGGGCACTAAGAGGCAGCAGGGGGGCATTTGAGGCTCCGGCCCTGCAGGTTCACTCATTGACTATAGCACTGCTCCAGAGCCGGTGCCTCCAATGCGGAAGTGGTGGCACGTTATGTGCCACCACGGCTGCGTTCGATGCACCACTCCCCTGCCGCCTCTTAGCGCCCCTCTGCTGGCCCCCTTGGGGACACTAAGAGGCGGCAGGGGGACATTTGAAGCACCAGTCCTGCAGGTTCACCCATTGACTATAGCACCGCTCCGGAGCCGGCGTCTCCAATGCGGAGGCGGCAGCATGTTATGTGTCGCCACAGCAGCGTTCAAT
>BHFT01066909.1:0-7500 GCA_004320025.1 Laticauda laticaudata | reverse complement strand
TAAACTAAATTATGGGTATTTTTGATTGATCTTCCCAAGGCCTACAGAAGATGACGGAGTACAAGCTTGTCGTTGTTGGGGCTGGTGGCGTGGGCAAGAGCGCGTTGACAATTCAGCTCATCCAGAACCATTTTGTAGACGAATATGATCCTACAATAGAGGTAAATAAGATCCTATCAAGAATGGTGTGGTGTCTGTGTGGAAACCGCTACTGCACTTTGTGCTGTCTGCTTGGAAACCACTTCTGGACTTTGTGCTTGAGGTGGGGAAAAATGAAACGTTGATTTTGGGCTTTGCTGATTAGATAGATTTATTGTTATAGAAAAGACTAGCATATTATACAGGTAGCCCTAGATTTCCAACAGTTCATTTAGTGACTGTTCATAGTTACAACAGCACTGAAAAAAGTGACTTATTGTTCTGACCAAGGCTTCCTGAGACCATAATTAAGCACATGCTTAGTCCAAACAATTCTTTTTTTATTTCAATGCTGGGAATTATGTGAATTCCCAGCTTATGAGTCCCAAACAGTCTCTCGAGATAAGTACCCACCTTTCTCTCCTTTGAATTGTTGACAACGACTAAAGTGCCAAATTAACTGTAAAAAGCCAAATGAAGTACAAAGTACACAACAGAGCTTCTGAACAGAACAAACAACGTTGCTTCCGGCAAAGGTTCCTGTCCCTTTGCACTTCCTTTGTTTCTTATGGGAGGGGCAATCACCTCCAAGCCGTCCTCCCAAGTCGCTCCTTTTGTCTTTGCTGCTCTTGCCTTCTGGCAGCTCTGTGCACACGCACACTGGGAACAGGCTCCCCCTGTTCCTCTGCCTCACTGCTGTCAAGATTCTGGATGCTCTGGAGTCAGCATATAACTCCTAGATGGCCCTGGCTCCATCTGTATTGGACGCAGGATCCTCATCCAAGTCCTTCCCGGACTGGCCCATGTTCCTACCCACTGTCCAACTCTGCTGCCATCTCTGCAGGTTGCCGGCGGACCACAACACTTATAACCATGTCCTGTGATCTCCGTTTGCAACCTTCTGACAAGCAAAGTCAATGGGGAAGCCAGATTCACTTAACAACTGTGTTACTAACTTAACAACTTCTATGATTCACTTAACAACTGTGGCAAGAAAGGTTGTAAAATGGGGCAAAATTCACTTAGGTACCATCTCATTGAACTGCAGAAATTTTGGGCTCAATTATAGCTGTAAGTCAAGGGGTTCCTGTAATTCAGGCTAGCTCTTTAGTGAACCTTAATTGCTAGTTTGGTATATGTAGAGCAATTGAGAATGTGGAGGTTGCATAGTTGCATAATATGCTCTCACAGGTAACAATAAGCCACGAACCTATTCCACATTTTAAAAACGAGTTGTCATTGTGGTATTATAAAACCTCTTGAGTTCATCAGCTGATTCTGTGAGGAATTCCACTGAAATTCCACATTTGTTCCACAGTATATGTTTGGCTTGTGACAAAACAAAAAACCCTCAGTGCTGTTGGTTATCTGATATTACAAATTTTATGATCTTTCAAAGAATGCTGAGCTGGAAGTTGGCACAATGCCATCTTGGTCATTTAAACATCATACAGTGTTCAATGATGGAGAATCTGTGGAGACTCTCAATCATCCAGGTCATAGTTACCCCAAAAGTGCTTTTTTTTTTTTTTTCAAGNCTTTTTTTTTTTTTTCCAAGAGGCACCTGGACTTTCTGGTTTTCTTTGAAGACGTTTCACTTCTCATCCAAGAAGCATCTTCAGCTCTGGAGTTACCATGGAATGGAATGGAATGGAATTTTTTATTGGCCAAGTGTGATTGGGGACACAAGGAATTTATCTTTGGTGCATATGCTCTCAGTGTACATAAAGAAAAAATAAAAGACAAAATAAAATGCAGTCATCAAGAATCATAATTGGGAAGAGATAGTACTAGGAACGAAGAGAAGAATAATTGTAATAGTCTTAGTAAATAGTTTGACAGTTTTGAGGGAATTATTTATTTAGCAGAGTGATAGCATTCGGAAAAAACTGTCCTTGCGTCTAGTTGTCCAGGTGTGCAGTGCCCTACAGCATCGTTTTGGAAGTGAGGGATCTGTAGATATGTTCACAGCCCTCTTTTTGACTCGTGCAGTATGCCGGTCCTGCATGGAAGGCAGGTTGGTAGAAAATATTGTTTTTTCTGCAGTCCTAACTATCCGTTGAAGTCTGTGTCTGTCTTGTTGGGTTGCAGAGCCAAACCAGACAGACAGAGGTGCAGATGACAGTCTCAATCATTCCTCTGTAGAATTTAATCAGAAGCTCTTTGGGTAGTTTGAGCTTTCTGAGTTGGCGCAGAAAGAAAGTACATTTTTTGTTGTGCTTTTTTGATGACATTTTTTGATGTTAGATGACTACAAAGGCCAAGCTGAACAATATTCTGAAGCAGGAGTCTCCAACCTTGGCAACGTTAAGCCTGGCGGACATAAACTCCTAGAATTCCCCAGTTAGATTTGCCAACTCTTTGTCACCTACAACATTGCAAAACAAACCAAAGCTGAAGAAGCTTAGAGGAGAAGCGAAACGCCTTCAAAGAAAAACCAGAAAGTCCAGTTGCCTCTTGGAAAAAAAGCACCTTTGGGACGAGGTCAATGTTCAACGAGGTCGTCCTCTTATGATGAGGCAGGCGGCAGACAAGTCTAATCAACAAACAAATCAATAAATGTGTGTACTAGCTTGGCAAGTAAATGGAAGTAAAAAAAAATGAGGCGTTCTTATCCTATCCTATTTTGTACCTAAGGGTAGTACATAAAATTATCTATTTGCAGTGTCCTAGCCATCAATGAATACTTCAGCTTTAACCACAACAATACACGAGCACACAATAGATACAAACTCAAGGTAAACCGCACCATACAAACCCAAGGTAAACCGCACCAAACTTGGTTGCAGGAAATACAACTTCGGCAACAGAGTGCCAATGTCTGGAATATTCTACCTGACTTTGTGGTTTCTTCCCCAAACCCCAAAAACTTTAACTTTAGACTGTCTACTATTGACCTCACCCCTTTCCCAAGAGATCTGAAAGGAGCGTGCATAAGCGCACCAACATGCCTACCGTCCCTGTCCTAATATTTCTTTTTATTCGTATCCATTTCATGTATTCATAATCATGTTTATGTTTATATCGGTTATCTAATACTTGCTTGACAAATAAAAATAAATAAATAAATACTTAGGGATTCAGCAGTCTATAAATGTGAATAATAATAGTATAGATAGTGCTTCATTAACAACCATTTGTTTTGTGTGTCAGTGTTCCAACTAACCAACTCCAAACCAATAAACTCTGTGACATACATTTCCTCAAAGCTCCATTTTATTAGAGTTGTCATATTGGCACATCTGGGAAAACCCGAATCTGAGAGTTCCAGGTTTTCCCTTCCCAACAGAGAAATCAAAGATCCATCCCCTGCATCCATCAGCCCATCACATGGCCCAATCAAATAATCGTCCCAACTGGAGACATCTTCCCACTCCCTCCCATCCAGGTGCAGGGCAAACATATCCTTGACTCTCTGAGAAAGAATGTTGTTGTGTCTGATCTTTTACCTCAGTTTAAAATCTCCCCTCCCAAATTCCCAGGCACTAAATGTGGCAGCCTCAAAGCTTCCAAGTAAAAAATGCCTTCCAAGGCTAACATAGTGATTGTTTAAAGTGCTGAATAAAGCAACATATGACCATTTTTCAGACTTATGATCGTTGCAGCATCCCCATGGTTATGTGATCAAAACCCGGACACTTGGCAACTGGCTTATATTTATGATGATTGCAGAGTCATGCAATAACTTTTTGTGACCTTCTGACAAGAAAAATTAATGGCCAGGCCTGATTCAATTAAGAACAGCATTACTAAGAGCTGCAGTGATTCACTTAGCAACTGCAGCAGGAAAGGTCGCAAAATGGGGCAAAACTACTGTCTCGTTTAGTGGGAATTTTGTGATCGTAGGTCGAGGACTAGACTGTTTAGCAATAATCAGGCTGTAATATAAACCAAATCGTACAACATTTGAAGCCCAAAGCAAAAATATCAAAAGTTAGGCTTACAATGATTAATGAACCAAGTTTCTGGAGCCAAATTGGATAAACTTTAACTTTTAAACTTTGGTTTTTATGAGTTTTTCTGACCATGGTTTAAGTTAAATCAGGGGCAGAGAGACACTCCTCAGCAGGGCCTAACATTTAAGGGAAGGTCTCCAGCTAAGCCATATTTATTTCTTGAAAAACCTGCAATTGGCTGAATTCATAATTGCATGTTAAATCACAAGATTTATACAAGATTTATATAACCCAAAGCAATTCAACTCACAAGGGTTTAAAGTGGCATGAGTCACCAGTCTGGGTAAAAATCCCTGGAAATTTAGTGGGCTGGCCACCAGCCAAATTTTTTACCATTTAGCTGTAACCACGATAGCAATAGAAATAGCACTTATATACCGCTTCATAGTACTTAACTTAAGCGGTTTTACAGAGTCAACCTATTGCCACCCAACAATCTGGGTCCTCATTTTATCCACTGCCGGTCAGGATTGAACTGCCGGCAGTCGGTTACAATGCAGTATGGCAGGCTCACTTGGCTGGCAGTCAGCAGAGTTAGCCTGCAATACTGCATTCTAACCACTGGGCCACCATGGTTCTTAATCACCACTTGGCTAACTTTCTATCTCTCTCCATCTTAAAAATGCTGCTCTCCCAGTCTGGTGAACTGGTCTGACTTTAAAGTTAATCAGGGTGGGAGCTTTGCTCTCTCCTGCCATGCCCGCTTTATGTCTTTTGATAAAACTATGGCAAGTAAACATGGATATTGCTCTGAACTCGGTGCCCTACTTGCATCATCAGAAAAAAAAAAATGCAGAGTTTGTTCCTTGAACTGGATTTGGACTGAGTAACTTTGCAGTGATGTGGCTTATCACAACTCTGGAGGAAGCATGCAGATGTGCTGATTCTCCAGAAGTGCTGATTTCGGGACCCAGGATTCTTAGTGATGGCTGTGCTTGCTGGGGAATTCTGGGAATTCCATACATTTGGTGGATTCCTCCCTTTCCTCCCTCCCTTCCTCCTTCCTGACTTCCTCCCTCCCTCCCTTTCTCTCTTGCTCCTTCCTTCCTCCTCCCTTCTTCCCTTGCTCATTTCTCTCTTCCTCCCTTTCCTCCCTTGCACCTTCCTTTCTTTCCTCTCTTGCTCCTTCCTTCCTCCCTTGCTCCTTTCTCCCTCTCCTCACTCCCTCTCTTCCCTTGCTCCTTCCTTCCTTACTTTCTTCCTCCTTCCTTCCTTCCCTCCTTCCCTCCCTTGCTCCTTCCTTCCCCCCTCCCTCCCTTTCCTCCCTTGCTCCTCCCTTCCTCCCTTTCATTCCTCGCTACTTCCTTCCTCCTTCCTTCCCTCCCTCCTTTCCTCCCTTGATCCTTCCTCCCTCCCTCCCTTCCTTTTCTCTATTGCTCCTTCCTTCCTCCCTTTCCTCTCTTGCTCCTTCCTCCCTTGCTCCTTTCTCCCTCTCTTCCCTCCCTTTCCTCCTTTGCTCCTTCCTTCCTTTCCCCTCCCTTCCTTTCCTCCCTCCCTCCCTCCCTCTCCTCCCTTGCTCCTTCCTTCCTTTCTCCCTTTCATTTCTCGCTACTTTCTTCCTCCTTCCTTCCTTCCCTGCCTCCTTTGCTCCCTTACTCCTTCCTTCCCCCCTCCCTCCCTTTCCTCCCTTGCTCCTCCCTTTCTCCCTTTCATTCCTCGCTACTTCCTTCCTCCTTCCTTTCCTCCCTTGATCGTCCCTCCCTCCCTCCCTTTTCTCTCTTGCTCCTTCCTTCCTCCCTTCCTTTCCTCTCTTGCTCCTTCCTTCCTCCTTCCTTCCTCCCTTGCTCTTTTCTCCCTGTCCTCCCTTTCCTCCTTTGCTCCTTCCTTCCCCCTCCCTCCCTTTCCTCCCTCCCTCCCTTTCCTTCCTTCCTTCCTCTCTTTCATTTCTCGCTACTTCCTTCCTCCTTCCTTCCTTCCTTCCCTCCCTACTTTCCTTTCCTCTCTTGCTCCTTCCTCCCTCCCTCCTTTCCTCCCTTGCTCCTTCCTCCCTTTCATTCCTCACTACTTCTTCCCTCCTTCCTTCCCTTGATCCTTCCTCCCTCCCTCCCTTCCTTTCCTCTCTTGCTTCTTCCTTCCTCCCTTGCTCCTTTCTCCTTCTCCTCCCTACCTTTGCTCCTTCCCCCTCCCTCCCTTTCCTCCCTTCTTCCTTCCTTCCTTTCATTTCTCGCTACTTCCTTCCTCCTTCTTTCCTCCCTCCCTTTCCTCTCTTGCTCCTTCCTTCCTCCCTCCCTTCCTTTCCTCTCTTCTTCCTTCCTCCCTTATCCCTCCCTCCCTTTCCTCCCTTGCTCCTTCCTTCCTCCCTTCCTTCCTTTCCTCCCTTGCTCCTTCCTCCCTTCCTTCCTTTCCTCCCTTGCTCCTTCCTCCCACCCCTCCCTCCCTCCCTTTCCTCGCTCATTCATTCCCCCCTCCCTCCCCTTCCTCCTTCCTTCTTCCCTTGTTCCTTCCTTCCTCCCGTTCATTCCTCGCTACTTCCTTCCTCCTCCCTCCTTTCCTTTCCTCTCTTGCTCCTTCCTTACTCCTTACTCCCTCTCCTCCTTCCTTCCTTCCCACCATTTGTGACCTTCCCAGCTGGCTTCTGACAAGCAAAGTCAATGGGCAAGTTAGATTTCCTTAACAACCACATGATTCATTGACAATTTGCAGTGATTCGCTTTACAACTGGAGCAAAAAAGGGTCGTATAACCTTTTGGACGTGACTTACTAAACAACCGCTTTACCTAACAACCAAAATTCTGGTTCCAATCGTGGTTGTAAGTCAAGGACCACCTGTAATACATCCCTGGGGCAAAACCTGTAATGCAAACTACTACACATAAAAAGAGCCAGCACATCTCACTCCCCCATGCACTGATGATGTTACCTAACCCCATAACAAGATGTCTTCAGGAAAACTTACCAAGCTCAGAGAATACCGAGAATTGTAACAGGCCATCCAAATGCCCAGGAATCCATAGAGATAAAAACTATGTAGAAAAGGACAAGCAACATGATGGAAGATTTAGAGCAGGAAAGTCAAAACATTTGCTGTCACTTAATGTTTTGTGACGTTTTCCCCATTCGCAGAGCTGGGGTGGGGCATGGCCTTTAATTTAGAAAAGAAATCTATGGTAGAGGATGGGAAACCTAGATTTAACTTTAAATTGTACAGGTAGTCTTGACTTAAGGAGCACAACTGAACCCAAAATTTCTATTGCTGGGCAAAACAGCTGCCAAGTTTTGCTCCATTTTACAACCTTCCTTGCCACAGTTGTTCACTGAATCACTGTAGTTGTTAAAATAGTAAAGCCCTGGTCCCACTGCACTTACGGATGCAAAGAGGATGTAAAAAGTTAAAAAAAGTTTGCCATCCATTGGAAAACGCTATGCATCCGTTGTGTACTCACTGCATACGTGTTTCATACGCTCT